>BGNK01000797.1:226528-249098 GCA_003297005.1 Symbiodinium sp. clade A Y106 | reverse complement strand
AGCACGGCTGCGTTCGTACTGATCAGCCATGGCTTGCGAGGTGTGGTCAAAAGGACCGGGGTGAAAACTGCAAAAGAGGGCGGCGTGCAACGTGCACCTGGCAGCCGAGATGCCTGTTTTAGAGGTTTAGGGTTCAGGGTTTTAGGGGTTTTGGGTTTTAGCGTTTAGGGTTTGAGGGATCAGGGTTTGGGGCTTTAGGGGTTTAGGGTTTTAGGGATCCGGGTTTAGGGTTTGGGGTTTGAGGATCAGGGTTTTGGGTTTGGGGTTTCGGGGTTTCCCCAAGGGTCCAACCACCACATAATTATGTACTCTCCCAAATATTAACCTACATACCTATCCTAAACCCAAGTACCTTATTATTGGGTCTTTTGGACCCTTAGGGTTTAGGGGTGTAGGGGCCGGAGGACGATTTGAACCACAAAACATGTGCAGCCCTGAGGTGCGCCTCGCGGCAGCACCAATCCAATCCCATCCCCTGAACCTAGAAAGCTGCCTTCAAGATTGTTACCTAGAGGCTCATACCCTTCCCGTTTGTTTAGGATACCTAGTTTTATGGTTAGGATCTGTTATATAGAAAACTAGGTACCTGAAAAAAGGGGTAGGGTATGAGCCGCAAGGTAATTATCAAAAAGAGTCACGATTGTGGTTCAAGAAGGTTACTTTCATGGTGCTACAGGACGAGCCCCAGAATGTTACCACTCTGTTGGGGAAAAAGCATATTATGGGAGGTTCCGAAAATAGGGGACCCTAATATAGCACCTTAAATAGTAGGATCCTTATTCTAAGGACCCCTAAATAAGGTACCCCTAATTTTCGGAAACTCCCTTTGTAAGAAGGAGCACCGATTGTCGCAGCAGGAGGATAGAAGCCCAGAAGCCATGGCTACGGCGGAGATGAAGCTGCAGGGCAAATCTGTTTCTCAAAATGAGCTGCGGAGATAGGGTTTAGGGTTTAGGGGCTTAGGGTTTAGGGTTGAGGGTTTCCGGGTTTAGGAGTGTAGGGGTTTAGGGGGAGAAGATTCTGAAAGCGTCGCCATATACCGGTCGTTATACCTCAGTTGCTGAGTTCATAAGCCCCAAAAAGTGTACAATTTCGGTTTTATAGTGGGTAATATTATCCCCAAAAGTGTAAAGTTTATCCACTCAGCTACTAAGATACTAACATCATACGTGTGCGTAAAATTCGCACATGTCAGAAGCCCGTGCGAACGCCAAGTACCCAAATCCCAAGCAACCTTAGGGAACCGCAACACTAAGACTGCAAGCGATACAGCTGGCAATGCTGATTCGGATTTGGATGCTATGACTGAAACCCGAACCCTGAACCACGAGCCGGGAGATCTTTGACGCGCGCATGTATTTGTTTGTGCTCTCTGCTTAGCAGGCAGGCAGCTTAGGAATATTCGCCCGGTAGGGAAAGACCCGTTTAGCTGAGTTGTACAGTTAGTTCTCTTGAAGGCAAGATGGAAGTCTTAAGAATTGGAATCGGTTTTGGTGGTTCAGTATAGTATACATAGTACAGCATAGTACGGTATGGTATAATACTAGAATCCCACATGGGACTATAAGCAGGCAGCAGGCTTCACCCGTCAAGGCAGAAAATTACGAACCATGTCGGCAAGCTTCCTGAAAGTGGGACTGCCACGCTGGTACAAGGTGACGAGTGTTTACAAGAAGCAAATATGCTCTTGCCGCTTCTACTCACAAAGTTTAATTTGATGGGGGCCAGATTTTCAGGAAGTCCACCACACGCCTCTAGAGGTGAAACTCGTGTGGCAGAGCCAGATGGAGGTCCGTGGCAGCGGTTCGATATGTTGGGCTTGATGCATGTTGTCCCGTCGTCCATTACGCCCGCCGGCGGTTGAGACATCTGAACACGTTTGAATGGCTTGAGCCGTATGCTAGAGTCGGCCTGCCCCAGAACCTAAATACCCTGACCCTGTGCCCGAAACCCTGCATCCTTAACTCTGGTCCGTCTCACCGATGTGGATCCTTGGGCCGGGCAGTGGGGGAGCTTCGGGTCAGAGAGCAATAATTTTGTTTCAGGCTGGCTACACTGCGTACATAGCGACACAACTGTGCCTGCATGGCAGCGAGTATGTGCTGTTTACGTCTAAGCATATGCATCTGGATAGATAGGTGGATAGGAAGATAGATAGACTCAGATAGACAAATAGATAGATAGACAGATAGATAATGTGTGTGCATGTATATGCACATAGATAGATAGCTGGATGGATAGATAGATAGAGAGTGTACGTGTGCATACATGTTTATGTATGGAAATGTCTCAATGTCTTCCGGAGCATTGCGCGGCTTCGTCTATTTCTGTGCACGTGTGCGTGCATGTGCATGTACATGTGTGTGATGTGCATGCACTGTTGCATGCATGCAAACCCGGATGCATGTAACCTCCAGTATGGGGACATGTGTGTGCATGCGTATGCATTTGAGCATTCATGCGTGCATACATATTGTACATACATACATGCATACACACACATACACATGGCCGTACGTACAAGCAAGGATACTAGGATAGCATAGCATGACATAGCATAGCGTAGCATCGCGAAGCAGGGCATAGTGGCATAGTGTAGTAAAGAAAAGTATGGCAAGGCAAAGCACAGCATAACGTTCTGCAACCTAAAAGGTTACTATATCTCTTAAAGTAGCATAACCAGACCTAACATAATTTGGATAGCATTCTGTAACATAACACAGCCTAGCTTGGCGGGCCTAGCCCAGCATTGCATAACATGCAACTTGCCAGCATATGTGCATACATTCATACATGTATACATGCATACTCACATACCTACGACCTACGTTCGTGCATACATAGAAGCATGGCTGCATGCTTGCATGCATTGACACACATGCACACGTGTTTACGTATATGCGTACGTTTACTTGTTTCGAGCTCTCTAGAAACAACCATTCAATGCGGAATGACTCGAGAGGTGGCTTTTGAGTCGCAGACTCCTGGAGGTGTGAAAAAGTGCAACAACCAACGGCCCCGAGGTGGCTGGCTCAGTCTGTTCTTAGACCCACACATGATCCCGACACACATGCCTTCTAAGCTTGTAGGCTTGAGCTTAGGCATTGGTTCACGGCTTTGGTTCTAGTTTGGGTGCCGACTCTGGTAAGGAACCACGTAAAGCTCCAGGTAGACACTTCACCCGTTCACCCAGCCCTCCGGGCCTGTAGGCCATGTCATTGATGACCTCCCATGTGTAGCGGCGACAAAAGACAACGAATTAACCAAGACTTATTCTGTAGTTTCACGCAGACCATCTGAAACCTGAACACGATCTGGAACCTGGAGAGCATGGTGCAATCTGACCAAGCACGACAACACATGAGGCCAAGTGACTCCGGATGGGTTCAGGGATTTAGTGTTTAGGGTTTCGGTGGATTTGATGGAGGTCGACAGCTTGCGAGCATGACGAGCGTCCCAGCCTTCATCTTCTCCACATTTCGCTGAAGGATTTGGATGACCATAGCCGAGGCTGTCCTCGTTGCAGCTCCGCTATCGTGAGTCTGAGTTGCTTGAGGTGAAGTCCGCAGTTCCAAAATTGTTAGGCTTGTCTTTGCCCCTGTCTACCTGAACAGACACACGCACACACAGACACAAACACGCACATATACAGACAGGTCCATCCATATATATATATATATATATGTACACACATATATATTTATGTACACACACAAATGGTACACATAGACACGCTTTTTTGATCAGAGGCTGTCACAGAAGCTGAGGGCCCTAGCACCCAGAGATTTGACGCCCAAAGCCGAACTTCGGCTGCAGGTTAGAGTCTGTCAGATCCCAGAACTGTGAACTGAGGCATCGGCCCCTGCTGACCGATCCTGAGCCGTCTCGCTCGATGCTTGGGTGTTCAACACATTGAAGTTCAATCTTCAATTTTAGGGTCTGGGTGGGGGAGTCTATTTTAGGGTCTGGGTGGGGAGTCTGCTTGCGGCCGAAAAGAAGTCCTGCGATGGGTTCGGCACACGTGTCATCAAGCAGGAGTTGGCGCGCATCATATATGGCATTGAGAGAACACGGTCCGCGAGACCCGAGTTCTGCCCAAGTGTCAGCACTAAATCAAAATCCAGCAAGCAGGCACCACGTGTACACCCTGGAAATCCTCGCTGCAGCAGAGAACTTACAAAATCTTAGGCTTGCTGCTTTGGCAACTCCAAAAACCCGAAACCCCAAAGGCCCTTTACCTTATGCAACCTCGGTTTAGGGCCGTTTGGGGTTTGGGCTTAGGATTGGCGGTCTGCCTTGATGTAGACAATACCCAGACCTTCCAAAATCCCTTAATTAAGGAATATACCTTAAATCATATTAAGGATCCTACTATGACTTAAGGTATATTCCTTAATTAAGGGATTTTGGAAGGTCTGGGTAAACTCTGAAACCCCGAACTTGAGGCCTAAATCCACCTCTAGGCGGCCCGGAGACAGCTTTGGGATGTCATGGCCCACTTCGCGCAGGTATGCCTCGAGAGACGTGGTACGCAGGGTTTGGAGGGTGCTAGGGTTTAAGGTCTAGAGCCTAAGGGCATTATGTGGGTTTTGGGCTTGGGGAAACNGGGGGGGGTAGGGAGTTAGGAATTGGAAGTCTGTCTGTGTGCGCTTTTGTCCTTTTGAGGGGATGGTCGTGAAAAAGGCGCTTCTGTCGCAACATCAGATCGCATGCTTAGGATTATGCGGAAACGTACGAGAATTGATATGCAAGCATACCAATACAACTACACAACCGAATGGTGGAAAGCAGTGGATACGACACGGCAGTTTGAGAGTACAGTGACAACGAAGTGTGGTTGGCGTTGTTAGCAAAATGGACACTCAACTGATGTAGAGACCATGCACAAGTTCTACCAGACTAGACAAACAGCTAATCCCAACGTGAGTACGACCCCTTGTTCTGAATCTGCGGACTCCTCAAGGCTTGCTTCCAAGCAAGAACTTGCTTGTGCTAAGACATAAGCAACGGCCCCATCTTCCAATGAAAACCGGTGGGACATGGGTGTCTTGAAATTTGACATCCTGCTTCTCCACATGGCCTCGCTTGACCAGTGACACTGTACTACCCACGAAAAACAGCTCGGTCATGTCTGTTTCAGCTTCCAGCCTTCAAGACTTTCCGCCCCCGAAAGCATAGCTCAGAAACCTCAAGTCCGGCTTTCCATGACTCCAGGATCAAAACAAGCGGAAGCACCACAGAGCCCAACGAAACCCCGGAAAATGCCGGACTGAAGGCACCCGTCAACAAGCTCAGCAGATGCCAACAAAACACACATCCTAAAGCCAAATGCTCCAACTCCAACCTAAGAAATAAACCCTAAACGCTAATACCCTGAACCGTAACCCGTCAAAATCCCTTTTATCCGATGTAGACCCCCCCGAATCCTGGGACCCTATGGCCAAACGCAACCCAAACAACCAAGCAAAACACAACTTAAAACAAAAAATCCTTAACACACTTGAAAAAATTCACCCTCAAAACTTCCAATCTAAACCTTCCATGCCCAAAATCCCAAAATTCCGTTGAGCCCTGAAGCCTCAAACGACCCCAAATGCGGGCAGAGACGCCTTGGACATCTCCAGGGTAGCTAGAGGATCCCCGGGATGCTCCTTCAGGGGTTTAGGGGGTTAAGGGTTTATGGGGTTATTGACGGTTTGGGGTTTAGGGTTAAGGGTTTATGGGGGTTTAAGGGTTAAGTTTCTTAGGATTTGGGGTTTAGGGTTTCGGGATTTGGGGTTTGCGGTTGCTTTCTACACGCACTGCAGAGATTCAGCTACTGTGGGAGCCCAACACCCGCAACCCCAAAACCCAAACCCTGCACCTTAAATAAGCCGGTAACTATAAGCCCCTTTCCTAAACCCTAAACCCTAAACCCTAAACTCTAAACCGTGCCTTAAACCCTAAAGATGCTCGTCGATCGCAGACCTCTGTCAGGCGAGATTGACGACGCTGTCGCAGTTGGAGGTTAGGGGTTTAGGGTTTAGGGTAGGCTCGCCAAGACCAAATTGTTTCTTTCACGTTTTGTGTGTACACACGACCACTCCAGCTGCCAAGAGAGTGGAACTGCGTTGTGTGATCTTGTGGCTGCTCTAAGGATGTGGCAACAAGGGCAAAACCATGTCACCTTGTGAAGACACGTCCTCACCTCGAAAGGCAGAACCACACACCGACTGGAACGAGTCTCTGAGATGGCGGAAACCAACCGCGATAACGTCCAATCTTCTCCCAGCCGAAATTCTAAGCACAGAACCCTGAACCAGCAGCAAGACAAGATTGCGGCATAAGACACATCGTGTAAGACGGTGTTGCAAAGCAAGATTAAGCGATGCAGTAAGGCTGAGTGACGTAAGGCTGCAGTATGTCAAAAAGGCTTTTGCCATAATGGAATATCTGAACATGTCAAGGCACAAACATGCAACAACCCGCCCACACAACAGTAGAATGCAGCTAGACCGTGCAGGCAGACCTGACAGTATGGATGGATGGGTAGTACTGCGACAACACAGTGTCTCTGTTACTCCAAGAACATTTCAACCTACCCAGCTCAGACAGCAGCAGGTCATTCAATTAGTAAGGCCTTGTTTAGGAATAGGGTCCTTGTATTAAATTAGCAAAGCCTTGTTTAGGAATAGGGTCCTTGAGCAGCTTGTCAAAGTGGGTATCGTTGATGCGCTGGATGATATCAGCGGTCTCATGGCCAGATGAACATGTGAGGACACTTGAGACGAGTTGTTCACAACACTATACCCCAAATTCTAAACCCTAAATCCTAAAACCCCAAATCCTGAAAGCTAAATCCTAAACACTAAATCCTAAACCATAGATCTTCACGACAGGAAGGTGCATTCTAGATGTGAAGACAAACAGATCCGCAAATCCCTAAACCCTGGACCCAAGCAACTGCATGTCGCAAAGGCAGCTCTGATATTCGGGATCGGAGGCTTCTAAAATAGTATCCCCTAGCAGTTCCCCGCCGTCCCGGACTCGCTAGTTGAGTCTAGTCTAGCAGTCGAAGGCGTCGAAGGCACAGTTCTCTTGTCAAGACGTCTCGGCCGTCCAGGAGCGATCGGTGGGATGTCGGGAGCCGTCTTCTGGCCACAGGCTTGTCAGCAGACCCCTGGGGCTCTAAATCGCCCAAAGTAGGTATCGGTTATGGACTCCAGAGCCCCAAAGGTGGTTTGTTTTGTGTACTTGTAGCCTTAGGGGACCTGTCAGTTGAACATAGAGCTCGATACAGCATATTTAGGGTCTGCTATGGAATCAACCCCGGGTTCCCCGTAAACATCAAAACCTCAAAAGCCCTGAACCCTAAAGCGAAACTCCACAGCCCAAGCATCACACAACTAAACCCTAAACCCTGAACTCCTAACCAAAGGCCCTAAACCCACAAACTTCACATCGTCTGACTGCTCGCCATGGAAGCCGGAAGCCCGTGCCTTCGACTCCAGTGTGGCTCGGTGGACCAGGGACTTGACCTTCAGCACTATACTACGGCTGATGGACAAAATCCTGCATGGCCCTAAGGACCCTAAACTATGGGAATTATGGTATATTCCTTATAAAGGGTAATGCAGAATTTTGTCCATCAACCGTACGACACTGCTCTGTTACGATATGCGAGTTTCCGACAATTAGGGGGTCCCTCTTTTGGTAAGAAGGATCCTACTATTCAGCTTGCTATATTAGGTCCCCTATGTTCGGAACTCCCATGTTGCGATAATACCACAATATGTAGCAGGCTTTTCAAGGGTATCATAAAGGTACTATGAGGGTATTGTAAGGGTACTATAAGGGTTTGAGGGTGTAGGCTTTCAGGATTTACGTTGTCCCAAGTCGGCATGAAGATGATGCATTCATCTCACTGCACTTCCCCTCCGGCGAAGCAACCTGCAGGTCTATTAGGAACCGAGCCCTGGCGACAGATTGAATGATTGTAGTAGGTATCGAGCGAGTTCCCGGCCGTGGTGCATATGAAGGTTCTCCGGTGAACCCTACTTAACCTTCAGTCGACACGCCCTTCTATGTGCCCGGCCAGTCTGTACAGCGAGGTAGTTTCGCTGGGCTGCACCTTCTCACATGAGGGCTGTGGCGACGAGGGGCACTCCACGACTTTGTGTTGCAGGTGTGGGAGGATGGGGAGAAATGCCGGCAGACATGTTTTACTAGATTTCTATATCTCGATCGCACTATAGCTATGATACTACTTAACTACCATATTACTCCGTTACTATATTGTATGACTTATTAGCTAGGTACTATTAAATCAATACACTACTATGTTATTTATCGTTTATTGCCGGCTTAGATTATTCGGCTACTTTACTATTAAGACAAGATACTTTTGCATTGATATATTTACTATACTATGTGTATGCTACTATATCGAAGTGTATTGTTATGCGAATACCTTGTATTGCGGTTGATGATATAAATCCTGCTTTGCCCAAAATAGGCAATATACCATAATTCCCATAGTCTGGGGTCATTAAGGCAATGCAGGATTTATATCATCAACCATAGGGACGTCTGCAGGACGGGAGGACAAGACTTGCTGACTTCAGAGCTGCCAGGAAAGTTGGAAGCAATAGTGAAGTTACAGCAGTAACAACAATATACTAGTACTAATCATAGTATAGCAATAATAATGCTACTAACTATATTGGATAATCATAACAATTATAATGCTACAGTAGTGATTTTCAATCGCTATGATGCTAGTAATTACATATGTGCTAGCTATTAGCTTTCCTAATTGTTGGAAATGCGTGGCAGATCCTCCCAGATCCCACTCCAATCCCCAACTGTTGAACCGGGATGCGGTTTCCGAAGCAGCTTAGTGGCTTAGAGTCGTGGCCCGCGAAATTCGGCTGAGAGGAAGGCATGCTGTCAAGATGTTGATGTAGGGGCCTTAATCATTAGAATAGGGTTTCGGGGCCCATTATACTATCATTATAGTAAGGAACCCCCAAAATAGTAGGGCTCACAGCCGAGGGAGGAAGGAACACGAGGGCTTCAACACTTCAGAACTAATCTCAGGTCAGCTGCACAACAGTCGGATGTTGAGGCTGGGCTTTTCGAGGCATGCTTCCCCAACACTGAGGCCACCGTCCACGGAATTAAACCTCCCAAATGTCCCCCAAAACCTAAACCCCGAATTCAGATGTCAGTCCTGAAAACTGAGCAATGCTAAACTCGCTCCAACATGTCCAGCCCCAGATCGGTGTCCGACGCAGTTGCGCTGCACCCAATCCACCACGAAGCTATTCAAGTCCTGATCTATCGCGTCGCTCCTAAACCCTCAACCATGTTGGTCCGGGCAGAGAGTTACTGCGACTGTGCCGACAACAAGGAGTGGCAAAGATATTGGTGAGGGGACAGAGAAGAAGTGTTTCATTACCGCAGTAGTAGCGGTAGGAGTAGTAGTAGTAGCAGCCGCAGTAGTAGCAGCCGGAATCGTAGGAGAAGAAGCAGCAGAGGTTGTGCGAGGAGGAGGCCGACGAGGACGAGGGAGGAGGGACGAGGACAAGTAGGAGGAGGAGTAGGAGCAGCAGAAGCGGCAGCAGCAGCGCAGTTGCAACCGCAGCAAGAGTACGAACACGGCATACAGGCCGTTCATGGTAATAGCAACCCAAAGCCCTGACCAAGAGAAGTAATCCTACACACCCTGACATCACTAAGCCCTAGACCTTAAATAACTACAGCACCAGGTCGTCTCGTCTCGTCCGAGCTCGTCTTCTTCGCACGAGACATAAGTGCAGCAAGCACTAGAATTTTACTGTTTCGGGTCTCGGGTTTAGGGTGAAGGCTTTGTGATCTTGTGAATATGATCAGGTTCCTTATATTGTGAGGTAAGGTGTTTCCTTCGTTGAGGGTGTTTGGAGTCTCTGGGACCGAGGTCTAAACTCTGAGTCCCAGAAGCAGAGAACACGAACACCACGACGACAGCCTACCCCAAACAAAACTCTGAAACCCTAGCCCCAAACGAAGCCCTAAGCCCCAACAGCCAAAACTGAGGCCTAAACCCTACATGCCAAGCCCTGAGCAACACACCCAAAGCCTAAATCAAGCCCTCATTAAGCCTAAACCCTAAACGCTAAACCCTCATTGAACCTTGACCCTGAACTGATCCAAAAACTTTACACTCAGGCCCAAACCTAAGTCCCTGAAGTGAGCCCTCAAAACCGGAAAACCTCAGGGAATGTAGTTATGGCCTTAAATAGGATCAACGAGGGTGCTGCTTTGCATTCTGCTCTAAATATAAGAAGTAACCCTAAGGAATGATGAACCCTAAACCCTAAACCCCCTAAATATAAGAAGTAACCCTAAGGAATGATGTTGGTAGTTTTTTGAGGCTTCTTTGTGAGTACATGGACCCTCATACCCTAAACCCTTCCTTCTGGAGATAGAAGGCTTATGGAACCCCTCAATGCCCAATAGATTATAGTAGGAACCCTGTTATGATTTATACCCCATAATGAAGGGATCTCGGTACTTGTTGTACCATAAACCCTTCTGGTCCTTGTACCCAAATAGTATACACTTGGCCCCAAAGTACCTTTGCCGGGGCTACTTTAAGGTCAAAGCATAACCGATTTGGGAACATGGACCCTGATAATTAGCCTAAAACCTCAAAATACCCGGATGGAACCCTTATGCCGGTACCCTTAAACCCTAAACCCATAAACCCCTTAACTCCTAAACCCACAAACCCTAAAACCTAAACCCCTTAACCCTAAACCGCTAAACCCCTATACCCTAAAGCCATAAGCCCTAAACCCATAAACCCTAAAAACCCTAAACCGATAAACTCTATCTAAACCGATAAACCCTAAACCGTAAACCGATAAACTCTGAACCCATAAACCCATAAACCCTAAACCTCTGAAACCCTAAACCCAAAAACCCTAAACCCCTAAACCCATAAACCCTAAACCCTAAACTCAAAAACCTCAAACTTTAAACCCATAAACCCTAAACCCTAAACACATAATCCCACAAACCCTATTCCCATAAACAGTAAACCCTAAACCCCTAAACCCTAAACCCCCTAAAAACTCTAAACCCTGTAAGAACACATGGAACTCCCCAAGAGCGACTCCTTCCCGTCTGCCATGCTCTCGGGGATCTCAATCTCAGGCTCCTTTCGCGGATCTTCCGAAAAAGCTGGGCTTGAGAGATTCAGGGTTTAGCTTGTAGCCTTCAGGGTCTAGGGTTCATGGGTTCAGCGTCTGGGGTTTATGGGTTTAGGCTTTCTGGATTTTGGGTTTAGGGTTTAAGGCTTCTGGGTTTCGGCTTTTAGGGTTTAGGGTTTAGGCTTCCAGGGTCTAGGGTTTAGGCTTTCTGGGTTTTGGGTTTAGGGTTCCGAAAAAGCTGGGCTGGGATGGGGCCTACCTTGAACTACCGAAACCTACTTTTTTTTTTTGTGGGGCCCCTGTACATTCTGTATCTGGGTTTATCATAAGAACCGAGGAAACCCTAAACCCTAAACCCTTGGTAGTTTAAGGGAGAGCTCTCGGTTTGGTGTGGGTTTCTGACTTAGGGTCTAGGGGTTTAGGTTCTCGAGCAAGCTTGGGGCTTAGGGTTTAGGCCTTCATGCTTTGGCTGAGGGTTTTAAGTGAGGTTAGGGTGTAGTGTCTAGGGCGTCAAGGCTTTCAGGTTTAGGGTCTAGGAGTCTAGGGTTTAAGGTTTAAGTTCCAGAGATTCTGTGCCACCAGCACGAGAACCCGAAGCCTCACCACTTGCCAGCTCGAAGCGTCCCTTGACGAGAATGCCCGCCTTGATGATTGTTTCGCATTTTAGGGGTGATCCGGTTGGGGTTTCAGTTAGGGTTCAGAGTTTCGGGCATCGACATTGGGGGTTCGGGTTCAGACACTTAAAGGTGCAGAGTTTGGGGCTTTGGAGGAAAACAGGTGCTGGGGGTTTGGAGTTTTGGGTTCTGGATGTTGGTCGGAGCCTCCGGTGGCACTGGTATCGTTACGGACAAGGTTGTGGTTGCTGTTGTTGTGGTTGTGGTTGTGGTTGTTGTTGTTGTTGCTGCTGGTGTTGGTGTTGCTGTTGCTGTTGCTGCTGCTGCTGCTGCTGGTTTTGGTGGTGCTGCCGCTGCCTGCACGGCCGTCGGTCCGTCAGTATTGTTGCGTGGTGGGCATCTTCAAGCACTGTGGAACTCTTAATTAATATGCGCATGACCACCACCAGCATGATCATCAGCATCACTACCATCATAATCCTCAGAATCCTGTCCACTGCACTAACTATGATCAGACGCATTGCAGCCGTTGTTGACTTGTTGATTGCCACGAAATAGTATCCGACTAGTCAAGAGGATGTTGATGGTGACGGTCCTGACGGCGCTGATGATGACCACGATGAGACGATTGGGATGAGGAAGCACTTGTGAGGAGTACGCTTATGATGATGATACGATAACGATGGGCACGGCGACAGTGTTGGCAATCGCCCGTGATGCCTTCATAACCGTCACAACAACCACTAACAACAGCAGCAACACCGACATGAATGTTGAAATAACCATCACCAACGCCATCATCATCATCATCATCACGATCCACGTCATCCTCATCATGAACATCATGACCCTAAATCCTAAACCTCGGCCGTTCCGAGGAGCTGACGCGCGGCTCTTCCAGCCGAACCTGGAAGGGTCATGCTCAGATCCGACCCGGGTCGGTTAGGGATTTCGGTGCAGGGTGCAACTGTATAGGGCTACTAAAGGTTCAGAATTCCGTGAGGTTTTAGGGTTGGCGTAGCGGTGACTATGAAGGTTACTAGACTTTACTAGACATAATGCTCATACAAAGGCTCTGGGAAACGCCCAGGCAACCGCTTATAGAACGGGTTTGGCAAGGGTCCACATGGGTTCTGAAGCAAGTCCGACTCGACAGCAAGATGTTCTTTGCAGCAAGCTTTCGGGGAGGAGATGGAGCGGGCGGTGCGCAGACCTCCCCAATGCAAACACGACGTTCGCATACAACGAGCCTGGACAATGGAAGGTTTGGAAAACACATCTCTTGTGCGACGAGTTTGGTTCAAACGGGCTGCCAAGCAGCTCCGATTTATGCTATATGATGCTCTTTTGCACCAGCTTTCCTGGCTTGAAAGAGCGCCCCTTCATCTGCAAAAAACAATGTTCAGACGAGAAGTTTGGAAAAGGGTTCACATGGTTTGAGATTGCTCCGGTTGATGGTATTGGGTCTTTGCGCAGGCTTACCCGGCTCGAGAAGAAGACCTGACGTTGAGAAAAGCCTTCTTTCCTGCCCTCCTTCCTTCCTTCCTTGCCAGTTCGCTGCGGCTTACACAAGACACTCTGAAACAAGCAATACAAAACAAGTTAAACACTTCGTATAGGATGCCTTCGTTACCTTAGTTTGTTAGCCTACGTACTACGTCCCATGATCTTTCGAGTAGATTAGTATTGTACCGCGCATAGAGATGCAACACAACAGAGCTGAAACCGCAAAAGACATCCCGCGCACAACGATCAGCAGCCTTCTTGATTCGGCTGAAGCTCCTTGTGGGCACCTGAAAGGTTGCAGCTTGCGTTGATGTCGGCAGAAATCGAGTATCGGGGTCTGAATAATTGCCCATAAGCTCCATGGTAGTTCCTTTCGTGGTTCATATTTAGGATCCTATAAGGTAGTCCAAAAAAAGGAACTACTATGGAGCCTATGGGTAGTGATACTACATCCCGCGGCTCTTCGACACAATGCGCAAAAAATACCCATGAATGCGGATCAGAAGATCCCGTGGCAAAGGGCCCCCACAACCTGACGTCAAAACCGAATTCAACTTCGAGCTTCCTCAGCAGAGAATGACTTCTGCCCCCTTAAAACTTTAAAACCATATTGTTACTAACCCCATGGAGTTTTCTATAATACAAATTGAACACAGTTCCAAAGAGCATTCAGAATGAAGTCCTTTGACAGCTTCCTTTTGCAGCAGCTTGATACGGGTTTGGGGTTTTGGATCTCAACGGACATCGAGAATGGAAGGTGCAGGCATACCAGTACGGTTTAGGGTTTAGGGTTCAGGAGTTTAGGGTTGGAGAAGAGAGGCAAGGAGAACATGATTCAGCTGCCCATACAACTTCATGCAGACCCGTGTTGAATAGAGGCAGAAAATTCCTGACAGGAATCAGAGTCTGCAAATTTTGCACCATAACGCATAGGCAAAGCACACTAGCAGCAATACATACACCATGACATCCTAAACCCCAGACCCCTGAACCCCAAACACCGGTGACATAGCCTAAGCAACTGAACTTCGAAGTGGATCCAATGCCTCCACTTGGTCCTTCGCCACCGTTACCTCAAGGGCATTGATGAGGTACCTGGGTCGCAAGCCATAAACCCTCGTCAGAAGGAGTCATAGTTGCTGGACCTTTGCGCCGATGCTTTGCATTCAATCTTGCATTCTTTGCTACACTATTGTGGGCTGTTGGGTGCCGTTAAGTCTAGCAATGGTATGTAAATTAGATGCCCTAAGACTCTTCGTGTGTGCAACACTTCCAAAAAACGGCGCAGCGGGTTCCAGTTTCCCAGGCCTCAGCCCAAAAGCTTAAAACTTGAGTCTAGTTTAGGGCTGGAAACCGTTTGAGCCAAGTGCCGCAGGCCAGTATCCCAGTTGTCGCGGTCCTGGCATCGGAAAGCACTTTCCCTCACTCAAGTTGTGGTTCCCATGGCCGTAGGTGCTGAGATAAATGCAGGCGCTAGACGTTACAGATTCTGCGGCTTTGAGGTTCATGCTTCAAGGCTTCATCTCATGCTTCTCCCACCGTCAAGCACCCAAAACAAAACTCTGCGCATAGTCTTCGAGATTCTTTGCTTTGCCACACTTCAACACAGGGCCTTGCCTGAGGCGCCAAGAGCGTAACTCACTGAAAACCCTATAGATACTAAAACATAAGCTAACTGACGGAGAACTAGAAGCGCAGTAGCAATGATCGCACTAGCCGATGTCGTAGAGTCTTAGCAGCAGCTGCTGCAGCTCGTTGTAGAAAAAGACTAAACATAGCAAGAATCATGGTGTTCCTAGGAGCATCGCTAGCAGCAGGAGGAGCAGTCCTGATCCTAACCCTACACCCTTAAACTGCAAATCACCAATCCTTATCCCCACACGTAGTCCTTCTTTCATTAGGGATTTTGATCTTGCTCTGGCCGTGCTCAGCTACTTCAAGGGACCAGATAGTACACCTGGTTAGTTTGGAAAAAAATCCCCTGCACAAGCCCTTGAAAACCAACAACAATCGAATGCCAAACTTGCTTGTAATGAAACAGGCTCAGTAAGGGACCCACAAATTTTAGGATCCCCCCCCCGTGAATTCTGCCCGATGACCTCAACTCGCGCGAACTGCACAATGACCTCCTCCTCAAGGATATTAAGTTAAACAACCCCGTTTAAGGGTTTGGCGTCGTAAGTGTAGGAGTGTAAGGATTTTGGGGCTTCGGGGTTTAGGAGTTTAGTGGGGGTTTAGGCTTTGGGATGTGGGGTTTGGGGTTCAGAGCTTTACCGCTTGACGGCTTCTGTAGGATTTGATGTGGGGATTCGGGCCTAGAGTTTTGGTTGTAGGGCTCCAGGGGTTTAGGCTTAAAAGGGTTGTGAGAAGCTGCCTTTTGGTGCTGCCGTTTCGAGTTGCTGGCATAGGCTTCATGAATCAGGATGTCAATATTGGAATGAAGACTTTTCGCCGTCCCTACTTATCAGGAATATTCAGATTCTCA
Organism: Symbiodinium sp. clade A Y106; assembly: GCA_003297005.1. Lineage (NCBI taxonomy): Eukaryota > Dinophyceae > Suessiales > Symbiodiniaceae > Symbiodinium > Symbiodinium sp. clade A. Next base: position 233,319 of record BGNK01000797.1, on the reverse strand, counting down.
CGGCACGCCAGGGTCAGGGCAATCAGAAGCATTGGAAAGTACTTGGCTCGTGAGAAATACTGATGGCAATGGCAACAAACGGGAATCGTTGCCAGTATCAGCAGCAGCAGCAGCAGCACCCTAATCATCACCCTCATTCTCATCGCCCTCATCTGCATTACCATGACCGTTGGCATTAATGCTGCTGGTGCTGCAGCACCTCTGACACGAGCAGTCTTGATGCTGCTGCACTGTCTCTGACTCTGAGGACGACGATGCCATCGGAGGCGAGACGACGACTGCACCGGCTGGCCAATGTTACAACCATAGCCCAGCACCACTGCGACAGTTATCGCGGTAGCCTTAGACAGTACCATCTCGATGCTGCTCTTGTGTTGATGACAATACAAAGAGGCGAAGAGGACAGGACTCCAAGCTTCCTCAAACTCGCAAGCAGCAACACCTCTCCTCTTTGCCGGCATCCGGCGCCACCTGCATCAGATCCTCAGAAGACTGCTGTGATATGTTGGCAACCCTTCATCCCAAGCGGCACGAGCGCTAGGCATGGATACTAGACTCCGGCCCTACAGGTGGGTTAGTTCGTGGTTCCACAGAGAAGCCCCTGCAGCTTGACACGAGAAAACTCTGATATGTCAGGATTTCGAAGGGCTCAAGGACGCACCAGTTTGCTCTTCAACGTGACCCGGCTCCCATCGGAAAGCACGCGACTGCTTCTGGCGAGTCACATAACTTTGAAGCAAATTTCTTGGGGGCAGATCTTGGGTTGAAGTGCGCCGAGGTTCGGGGCATAGCACGGACAGGAACGGGGGAGCTTTTGAGCTTTTACTTCGTACACCAGCCGGCGTTGCATGCGCAAACAAATGCAATGTAGAAAGAGCTATCGAAGCCTTGCGTCATTATCCCGGAAGGAGCAGATGAAACATCGCCACCCGATCAAACCGCCTCCGACACAGCAGCGCTGCGTTCAGGTTGTGGAGCATCCACGAGTGGCTCGGCCGCCGGGTGGGTTTCGGCTTCGGGATATCGAAATCGGCAAAGCCATGCACGTGGAAGTATTCATATGGGAATCGGATAGTAATCGACTCCTATCAAGACCCCTAGGTAGCTCTGGAGAGAACCCTCAAATGGAAGCACCCATACGAACCCTCATGCCCTGTTAAAAGCCTCAAGAACCCCTCCGCCCACTGGAGGAAGAAAGCTGACGAGTTCCTGGCATCCGACGGCTCCGGCCTCAGGCGGATGATCAAGACCTCAGTCGATAGGGTTTAGGGTTTGTTTTGTTTTAGGGTTTGGGTTTAGGGTTTAGGGTTGAGGGTTTAGAGTTTAGGGTTGAGGGGGACCTCAGTCGTTAGGGTTTAGGGGCGTGGGGCTTCGGGGGACACTCTAGAGCTGGATTTTGCGTCAGCCTTTGCGCAAGCGTGGGCGAATGAAATCATTCCAAAATCTATGAGGGTCCTTCGTTCCCTTCCGGGAGCCCCCCTTAAATTTGGATCTTGGCTTCCAAGCCCCCACAGGCTTTCACCCCTCGCCCATGGCACCCTCCCCGGCTCCCCCGCGCCCACATTCGTCGTCTTGTGCGCTCTGAACCTGGTGATCCTCGACCACCAAAGGCAGGAAAAATAATGACCCAGAACCTATAAAACGGCCATTATTCTACATACTTTTGGGGTCCAGGATAAGGCGCTGATGTGGAGACTAATCCCTTCCCCTAATCCCTTCCCCCTTATATTAAAGGACGCCCCCNCAAGTCAACAGCGAGCGATTCCTGCGCAGCCGTTCCGGCAGGGTTTCAGACAGCCAGGCCTTACAGACAGGCTGACAAGCTAGATCAGGCAGTGGCGGCATAGCTTTTTTGAGACGGCCAGACCGACAGGCCAGCCAGTCGTGCAGGCCTCCTTTTGTTCAGGCAGCCAGACAGACAACCAACCAGTCAGCGACTGATTGATGCAGCAAAGACAGGGAAGGGAGGGAGAGAAAAGAAATTCTAGTTATCCCAAGCCTGTAGCCTCTATAATTATGTATTTAAAGCCCTAAAGCGCAAAGCCATAAAACCCTAAGCCCTAAACCTTAAGCCCCAAAACCTTGCATGAGCCCTAAGCCCTAAAGCCTAAGCCCTAAAGCCCCAAGCCCTAAAGCTCTAGCCCTGAGCCCTAAACCCTTAAACGCTAAAGCTCTGGTCTCTTCGGTCTGATTAGTACTGCTGTAGTCTTTGGCTCTATTAAAACAAATACAATCCTAGCTCCCCCCTAATGTTTTTAATTAACTTTCAATTGCGGGCCAGAATCCGCAAAATTCCGGGGGCCGGGAGTTTTTATATTAGGGGGGAGTTTAATGTTAGGGGGAAGGGATTACTCTTCACCTGCGGCCGGGCCGAGGGGGCGGACGACGCGAAGCGTTTACAATTATTAGAATGAGGTTTGGGCGTGTGCGGTAGGTAGTATAACTATGAAAAACGAGAAAGGGATATGCTTAGTCATTGTTCCGACCTTTAGATTAAGCACTAGACTGCAGGAGCAGACTTCTCACGTCCCAACCGCGCCAACGAAGCGACGTGACATAGCCCACCAAAAGCTTAAACCCTAAACCCTCAACCCCAAACCTCAACCCTGAAACCCTAAACTCAAAACGTCGAGCGAGGCTCACGGAAACGCGAGTCTGCCTGCCTCTCTGTCCGTGTGGTTCCCTGCCTTCCTGCCAACCTGCCTTGTCGCCTTATGTGCGAGTTGGTTTTTACTTGTTTACTGATTTTTTCAGAGGGCTTCTGCGGCCGGTAAGGGATAGAGTCTACGTATGAGTGCTGCAAGAATTCTGTCATACTGCCTTGGAAAGGGCTGAGGCTCCGGCACAATTCACCCGGGTGCCCTCGATGTAATCCATCGCCTCAAGCACGTGACTGAGATAGGGGCTTCTGAAACAACGGGGCCCTGATACCTGAAGCAGCCGGATATCAGAGGTGACTGGCATAGGGGTATCATGCAATGTCAGTAGGGTGTAAGAGTCAGGGTTTTGGGTTTAGGGCGGTTCAGGACTTCGAGTTGACTTCGAAATAGTCGCCTGGTGTCGTCAGGTGTAGACATTTGGGACATGCGGCAGGATGTTCAGTCAAATGGAACCTTAAAGCCTTGGCCACAAAACCTAAACCCTAAACTCGCAAATCCAAAACCCTAAAGAATAGGGATCAGAGTTCCGACTGGCAGCTTCACAGCTTGGGAGGAGGAAAGGCACTTGTTCAAGGACGCAGGTTCGTGGGCATGGATGGGTCCTTTCCCCAAGCAACGAAAGCAATAAAACCCCAGCAATCCCAAACCTGGAACCTAAATGTTCGGAACTCGCCTTGGGCAAGCTGCAGTCTGTACATGCTGTAGCACCATGAAGACGACTACTCGCTCTACCCTACTGCTTGTACGTCTAGCGACAACAATATTGGTGGTAATGCCAGGCAAAGCGGTCATATTCACGACGAGGGGAATTGTTGAATGCTGTGTGGCGGACATATTCCAGCTCATTACCGGGATTTGGCAAGGCCAAGCAAGAAGGCACCGGTATGCGCATAGTTTAGATTGGGACGCAGTCCTGCCTACTGTAGCAGAAACATATGCTAGGCTCAAACGATACATAAGCTGCAATACATATGTGTACTTCTCTCCTCTGCATAAGAGCGCCGTACGATCTAAACCTAAGAAGAGGACCCTAATTTAGAGAACTACACATATGACTAAGCCCTAAGCCCAAAGCCCTGCAACGTTTGTAAATCTGGACTGTGAAGTAAACAGGAAGAAAAGTATAGACTTGTATTTCATGATTCCCCAAACCCTAAACCCTAAAACCTAAACCCCAAAATAATGGGTCCTATGAGAAACAAGTGACCTAAACCCAAAACCCCCAAACATGCATTCAAGTATGGTACTCCAGAACCCAGAAGTGCCAAGTCTGGGTCTGGTTGGAGGTTTCTGAAAAGCCCTGGTCCGGCCTCGGACTACTACAAGGGGCCTTGAGAGTTGCACTGGGGCTTTGAAGTATATTACAGTAGCACTAAATAACAAAAACATGCTATTACGTATAGAATAATGCTATAAGTATAACTTAAGATGTAATATGAAAGCTTAAGGAATACATTCGGTAGGTATTGAGGCCTTTGTACTACTTTCTGAGACCCCTTGCAGCATTCGCCGGTTCGGGAAGATGCAAGTCTCTTAAGACTATCTTTGCAAAACGGACACTTCTAAAGCTTCACCATAGGCTTTGGGGGCTGTTTAGGTCTGGATCCTCGCGAGGTTTGCGATTTTTTGCTTCGGCCCTAAACCCTAAACCCCTAAAACCTACACCCTAAACCCCTAAAACCTAAACCCTAAACCCTATTCGGCCTTGACGCTGCTGATGGAGCTGAGCTTCATGATCGTCGTCGATGGGCCCAGCCTGGGTCTGGAGAGTGGGTATAATAGGGGCCTTTATAGCTAGAACAGGGTTTCCTTTAAGGGATCCTTAAAGGGGTCTATAATCTATAAGGGATCTATAAGAGGGTTCTATAATATAGGGGCCTTAATAATTAGAATAGGGTTTGGGGGCCCATTGTACTATTTATAATAAGGAACCCACAAAATAGTCAAGGTTATTATTTAGGCCCCTACAGAATTATTGGGAGCTTTGCTTTCGGATATCGAAGTCCAAGACTCCCAGCTTCTCGAAGGGAAGACTTAGAGCACACTATCATTTTACGAGTTTCTCACTCGGATTCCAATGTGGGGACCTTGCCTTAAGGCTCTGGGAGCTTAAAGTGTTCACCCCCAGCTTCGAAAGGAGAAGACTTCAATCGCACCCTGTCGGCGCAAAACTCCAAGCTCGTGACTAAAGCCTGTCCCCTAGACTATACGAGCATCAGCATTAAATCCCCACCAAACCCTACACGCACAACTCTTTGGCAAAGCTGGGTGCCAAGCTCCTCGGTGGTCTTGGAGAATTCGATCTGAGCTCATGCTGTCAATACGGTCTTCGGGTTTCTCCGAACTGCTGAGCTTGAACTTGGCCCCCCCTAGGGTTTGGAGCTTCAGGTTTATAGGTCTTGGGGTTTAGAGTTTAAGGGCTCAGGGTGAGGATTTAGGGTTTCTGTAGGGCTGCGTGTTAGCATGGCTGCAAGAACTGTCCTCAACGAGCCTTTTCGCTGCTGAGTCTAGTACAGTAAAGATTTCCGTGGCTACCAAGCATTGCTTTTTCGCTATGAACTGCTCAAGCGTGTCCTCAGCTGCCAGGTACTAGAACTTAGCGATCCGATACCAACTATCGGTTATCAGCGATTCGTTGTTCGCGAGTTGCTGACATTAGCTAGTAGCGACCAGACGTCTGTTGCTCCCTCGCAATCGTTGGCTAGTAGTGCTGAGTTGTCGGGGTGTGCAACTCGGCTTATAATCCGTCGTTGTGCTTTCTGGTTGTTGTCAATGAACAGTCTTTAGCTACGAATTCACTCCCCAGCAGAACGCTTTTTCGTCACTGGAAATCAGCAAATAGTCTTTGCTTTAGTCTTTGGTAGAGAAGGGTTTTGGGCACCTTGTCATTGACCAAGGATTGGCTGTCGTAGTTAGGGGCTGGACAGTTGCTAGTTGCCACACTCAGCCATTCGTTCGTATGCCAATCGTTCTTGGATATCTGATGTTATTGGCAGTTCTCGTTTTGCAGCTCGTCCTCGTACTGTTTTGTTTGTCCATCTAATGCTATTCCTTGAAGCATCCGGCCCACCAAACCTTATGATGAAAAGGGTGTTCGGCACAGAAGTGCGTCAAGGTGAATGAAGGTAGATAGGATTACGGATTCACCATACAAGTATGAGGGCTTTCACACCTACCTGCATCCATTCAACGATCAAAGGCTCACGGTCCATAATTCAGGGCGGCATGAACAGGCTGATGTTCCATGATGCCGGGGCTAGACACCCTAGTACCGAAACCATGCGCGCCTCTACCATCTGCATGTCCTCGTTGTACATCCTTGGAAGGAGCTTCTTCGAGAGTCGTTATGCCAGGCACTCTCAGCAAGGCTGCTTGAATCCTAGCTTGAAGCGGTATGTTTCGACCCAGAAACGTCGTAGAGGCAACAGGGTTCGTCATTTTTCGCTTTTGGAAGGACGGATGGCACGTTGCATAGCAGATTGTTTCACCTTTGCTGGTGCTTGTCTCCGGATCTATAAGGAGGCAGCACCCCACATTCTAAATACCTAAACACAGGTTGATACCCTAATCAGTCCCTTCAGAAAATGAGCACGACGACCGTCATGTCAGCTTCATCGCCAACACCTGCATGATCATAGTCTGCTTCTTCAGCATTATCTTCATCTTCCCCTCCATCAGCCGTCTTGATCGTGGTTGCGGCATGAACGGCGAGCAGTGCAGAACACGGGCAACGACATAACAGCCCCTAGAACCTGATATTTGAGGACCATGACCAGTATGGCAACTGCAAAACGATGAAGATGAAGGTCGTCCGACAAACATAAGGTTTGCTGTGTCGAAAGTCTAGGTTGACAAGTTCCGGGTCAGCTACAGTGGAACAAAGGTGAATGATGTATGGTTAGATGTACCACTTGCAAAATTATGCAGAGTGTTTGCTGATAAAACTCGCTGACCCGCAAGCAAGCAAGCAAGCAAGCAAGCAGCCATATTCATATGCATGTGAATATAATGTACTTGAGAGCAGGGCTACGAAAGCTAGAGTGTGCAAGTCTGGACTCATGGAATCTGTCACAGGACTAAAATGGTCAGGCATGTTCGTGAAACTCGGTGCCCTCCGAGGAGTATGACACC
>BGNK01000797.1:185972-226511 GCA_003297005.1 Symbiodinium sp. clade A Y106 | reverse complement strand
CGCGCCCCCCCGACCCTTAAATCCTTTGATTTGAAGCCTTTTAAGGCCACAGGCCTTCGTTGCCCCCATTGAACTACCTGGGAAGTAATTTGTAAACGACAACTCCCGCAAGCTCCAAAGAGCTAGCTTTCGTGATATGTCAATCCATTACACATCCACACGTAGGCATGTATATGCTCTCTCTCGCTTACATACATACCCACATACCATAGCATACCATACCATACCATACCATAGCATACCATACCATACTTGCATGAAGACATACATAATACATACATGCATACATGCTTACACACCACACATACATACATCCATCCATCCATCCATCCATCCATGCATGCATGCATGCATGCATCCAGGCAGGCAGGCAAACAGACAGACATCTACTATATATATATACGTATCTATATATATATACACACGTATGCATGTACGCGCGCATACCCACAGCCTCGCCAACAAACACACGAAAAAACAACAAACAAACAAACAAACAAGCACAAACAAACACACAAACCACAAACAAAAAAAGAAACAAACAAACTAACAAACAAACAACGACACAAAAAACACACAAACACACAAAACACAAACGCACAAATGGCAAACACACAAACCAAAAACTCACAAACACAAAACGAAACAAGCAAGCAAACAAGCACACACACAACATATTTGTGCATATATAGATATGTAATATGTATATATATATATAGATAGATAGATATGTATATAAAAATATATATATATATATATATGTATGTATATACATGCACACACACACACAACACAGAGCCTGCTTGTCTGTCTGTCTGTCTGTCCGTCCGTCGGCCCGTCTGTTGGACTGTCCGTCTGCGCATACAATATACATATGTAGAAAAAGACAGACCAACACATGAACACTGAGAGACAGGCGCACACCTATACACACCCCATCCACGCACAAACCAATTTGGCCGTGTTTGCATGCATGCATGTGTATGTGTGTGTGTATGCACGCGCATCCACACATGTTTGCCACAACGCAGGACAAGTTGCAGCGTGCCACCACGGAGGATCAAGTGGCCGGTAGATCGGCATTTCACCTTCACCTGCCATGGCTGTTTCCGGTTGAAGTTAATAGTCAAGTCATGTAGGGTAGTTATTGCGTGTAATATAGGGACCTTAAAAATTAGAATAGGGTTTTCGGGCCCATTATACTATAACCATAATAAGGAACTGGTATTGGTAATTATTTAGGGCCCGATACTACCGGGCTGAAGCTTGGTCTGGGTGTCATGGTTTGTTGCTTTCCGGCCGGAAGCCGAAACCTTCCCAAACGACATATAGTCCAGAGTTTCAAGCTTTTCAATCTCCAGAAGCCGTTCAATGATGACTATAGGTTGCTGCTGCCGAAATGGAGGAAGCATAACTCTGCCTGGTAGAGAGCTGCTTCAGAAGATACTCGTCTCCTGTGAGCCAACCCGCACCTACGCAATGCGATCCGGCCGACGAAGCGGCGCACTAGTGAAGCGGAAGTTTCGCAACGCGCAAAACCCTAAACCCTAAACAACACACAGAAGAACCCTTAGCCCCCCCATCAACATTGCAAAACAAAACCTAAACTCCAAAACACATGTACTCAAGCCCCAAGCATCACGAAACCCTAAACCCAATGGAAATGAGACTCCAGCTCGGAGGACGAATCCAAGCCTCAGCTTCGGCAATCCAAAACCCTCCAGAAGCAGTATTGTAAGGGCTTTAATAACCGGTCTAGGGTTGTGGGGGTTCCGTTCCTTGCTATACTTATAAGTATAACATACCCCCAAACCATATTTTTATTATTAACAGTAGCGACGGAGGATCTCAGCAGACAGAAACCCATTAGGTTCCGGAACTGTCCATGGAAGAGATTGTGAAGGAACCATCGCACTTGTATTGTTATGCTGCGTGTTCTCTGCTGGCCTGGGACCGCAAGACCCGGAACCCTCAACTCCAAACCCCCCAAGACCCTTAAAACCCTCAAACTCTGAGACTAATACCCTGAATAAACTCCCTAAGCCGTGAAAAAACCAGAGCCTCGAAAGCCCCATGAACCCGAGTGTTCTGTTCTCGTTCGGGTTGGGTTTACACGTTTAGGGGTTTAGGTAATAGGGTATTAAGGTTTAGGGTTTTCGGGTTAGGGACACAGGCCCTAAGCGAGCAAGGCCCGGCTGGCAGGGCCAGCTGTTCGGCGTTCTTCGCCATGCTTTGAGGCCTAAACCCTAAACCGTAAAGCCTAAACCCTCAACCCATGGTTGATTGGTGTCTTGAGGAAGCACCTCCCCTCCTTCATGATACGCTTGTCTTTCTGTGTCTGCTTGGAGATAGTTGCTCGTGGCGCTCTGCATGCGGCAGTTGCAAAATGCTCCTCATGCAGCACGAAGCTTTCATTGCGAGTTCATGATAGCACTGATGGCTTTGCAGACAGCAGTTTGCTTTCACATGCACATGTCTAGCACCACGAAGGCCTGCTTATTGGGCCAACTTGGCCTGCCGGTTGAGAAATGGCCGCAGATGTGAAGCCACATCCAGATTCGGGTCCGCATGCCCGATGTCATAGAGGAAGTGCACCCTAAAACCCCAAGAGGCTGGCAACCTCGTGTATTTTCAGATGTGGACATGGATATAGCAATATAGACAGAATGGTAGGGTCATGAACACGACGATGAACGAGTATGGACCGTACATTTTACCCTGATAGGTTGCTTATGATTCCAGCAGGGGGTAAATGCAAGAGGGGATCGGCTTCTGAGCTCCATATACCATGTGACCCTGACTTCAAGAACTGAGATGAAAAGTTGAAAAGTACTGAATCTTGAAGGGTATCTCGTTCTGCTTCGCAAAAGAATGCCATTTGCAGATTCGTCTTTCAGGAACTCGATTCCATAAAACGACAGCATTCCCCGACCTCCATGTGGCCTTCAACGGTGAACTCGGAAGAATTGTCTGCAATCTTTGCTGCACGATGCATGCAAGTGCTGCCAGAAGGTCTTGCAGCAATCCCTTCGGAAACCCTAAACCCTACTATAGGGGCCTTAACAGTTAGAATAGGGCTTGGGGCCATTATACTATCATCATAAAAAGGAACCCCTCCAAACAAAAAATAGTATTGGTACTTATTTAGGCCCCTATATTAGACCCCATCCTTAAACCCATCTCGAGCAGCCCTTGTCTGGTCTTAGCTGTCGGGCTGACACGAAAGCCCATTAAGTTGGAAACCGGACTAAGGCCAAATAGTGCTGGGATTCCCTATACGTTACTGTTAAGGATTGAGGCTATTGGGTTTCCAATTTTTGGGCTCCTACTGTAAGCATTTAGTGGAGAATCCTTTCTGATAGGTGGCTTTTTCTTGCTGTTCATTGTCGCAGCGTACTTCCCTTCTTGCAGGACATGGCTGGCAACCGTGTTTTGCAGCATATGTTCCACAAGTGCTTTCTACCAGTCCGAATGAGCGGGCCTGGCCCATTAGGGGAACCCTTCTCAAACGAGGGGTTCTACCCGGGAGCATTGCCCAACCGCAGTCATGTCGCTCTTTGTGCATGCCAATGTCAATCATGCCTTCTGCAGACGAAACATCATGCTTGGGACGCAATGTACACTAGCGACACTTTAGCGACCGGAACAGCAAAACGGAATCCCAAGATGTCTGCAGCAGGTCGGTAGTGAAAGCTTGAATTGCGTACTCCGATCATTGTTCTTATACACCGCCGTCTCACGGCTACGACCGCTACGAGTATCCTTGTCCAGAAAGCTATGATCGGTGCACAGTGTCGACGTTTTGCGCCAAGGCCCCACTTCTGCGGGGATTCGTAGCGCCTGCAGGTGAAGCCATGAAGGGATGCCATGATGGGCTAAGAGGGAAGGGAACTTTGCACGAATGTGTCTTCCTGATGATGCTGTCATCATTGCTGCTGGCGCAGTGCGGGTGCTGGCACTGTCGAGTGCTAGTGCTGCTGCAACTGTCAATATCTGGGCCTGAACCTATTTACCTCTCCACAAATTCCATACTCCGAACCACTGCCCGGCAAACCTTCGAATTCAGAAAGCACCCAGGGCTTCTCGAAATGGCTAGGGGTTCGCTTTCAAGTGCCTATTCTGCCCTTGAGACTCCTTTCCCCAACCCATAACTTCATTTCCTGCACCCGAGGGTCTAATTCAAAAGCCCTAATCCCGAAGCCTTAGGAACACCTACTGTAAGGACTGCCAATCTCCTGATCCTACGCCCATCAGGAGTGTTGATGGACGAGCTCCTCCATGCCGACAAGTACCCTCAAACCTTGGGGGTTATGGCGGACTCCTTTTGAACATTATGGACTAGGGACAGTGCAGGATTGTGTCATTCAGTATGAGTATTGGTGCTACACCCTGAATATCAGAACTTCACGCGGGCCTCGTCGAAGGAAGTGATCCAGCAGACCGGGTGAGACTGCTGGTAAAACTGCTGAGGGCTGGGTCATGCCGAAACTGCTACTCCTGGGGAGGATGTTCTTGGCTTCTCTGGTGTATGATCCATAGCATAGCTTAAGCTTATTTCTCTTGAGCTGAGGCCCTTTGCATTCACGGATCGATTCGAGGTCTTTGTGCCAGGCGTAGACTTTCCAGGAGCATGGGCACAGGATGCAGATAGAAAGCTCCAGTCTACAGATTGCCACTGGGCTCGGGAGCTCCGGGAAAGTCACCCGTCCTCTCAGCCGTGCCGCGACATGGGTGCACCATGCTGTTCAAAACCCGAAAGCGGTCTTATTTATCAATGAACTTCTCTACATGCTGCTGTCATGGAAACGGAGCAGACCGCAGACATGGCACGGATGATATATTTGCACCTGGCTTCCTGTTGGAATGGCAGGACCAGTCAACATCTCGTGTGTTGACTTGCAAGGTGCCCTCGTGCGCAGCCACGCTACCTTGGCCGGAGACATGCATCGATCTGCTCCCAGCATGCAAAAAAAGGTTCGTACGGCAGAGGATACTGTTGTGGCTCCGGCTTGCGACTGAACAAATAATCACCATCGCTACATGCAGGGCTTACAAGTGGTCCAAGTTGCAATCTCCAGTGATGGCAAGAACGCCGTAAACATTACCATGTTTCACTAAAGCTCCTAATGTCAACAATGCAGACTCTTGATGCACTCGCCACACTTGACGTTCGCTGCTAATGCTGCCGGCAGTATTCAGTCTGCTGTGTTTCATCATGCTTCTTGACATAAGCAGTATTGTTGGTGTAACTACAGTGATTCTTGTTCGCCAGTAGGAGTAGTAGGAGGAGTAGGTGTAGGTGTAGGAGTAGGCGTAGGGTAGGAGTAGCAGTAGGAGTAGGAGTAGGAGTAGGGCTTGCAGTTGCAATTTCAGCTGCTGTTGTGGTAGATATAGAGAGTAATTAGACATTCCGAGACTAAGATTCCCTGAAACGCTAATAACGATTATGTTGAGGACTTCGTAGGTGGTCATGTTGATGAAAATGAGGAGGAGGATAACAACAATGTCGAAGATCACGGCGTTATCGCCGCGGGTTCTGCACAGGAACAGAAGCTGAACGCGAGAACAAGGGCTCAAGCAGTAAAAACACCGGCCACCTGCACTTAACTGCAGCCATACTTATCGGAACAAGAGCAATCACGATCATATTGCAAAGAGCGAGACGTATGTGGATACATGCCAGTAGCAGTCGAGAAGTCTTGTGCCACCTATAGAGAGCTCGAGAGTTGGGTCGGCTACTCTCGGTTATTTAGGGTTTAGGGTTTAGGGATTATTTGGGATAAGGGAAGACCTCGTCAGGAGCCGCATCGGTTTTGCAGGGATAGCAAGTAGCAGATACCAGTGTCGGGTCGGCACCTATTGGATCTCCTGTCAGCGCGGAGATTTTGACATGCCGTGACTGGCTCCAGTCACGGTCAGCTCTTTCGGAGCAATTCTCTGATATTAACTAGTCATACTGCCCCCTTGTAGTCCCTATAATATTTACATTATAGTATAAGTATAAGATACCCCAAAACCCTATTCCAACTATGTGAGGCCCCGATATCTCATCGTAGTCGTAGCCAAGCAACGGAGGTCTCCAATCCACTCCCCGGGCCCCAGGTTCACCTCCAGGTTCGAGCTCTCGGGGCGCTTGGGTGGTTCAGGAGTGTGGGATTTAGGGTTTCAGGGCTTAGGGTCCAGATGTATACAGTAGGGTTCAGGCTTTCTGGGCTTTTTGGTTTTGGCGTGTTTAGGGTGTAGGGGCTTTAGGGTTTAGGGTTTAGGGTTTAGGTTGGGATTCGGGCCCAACCAAACTTAAGCCCGCCTGGTCGGTGGCTTGGGAGTCGAGACGGGTGCTTTCGCAACATCTCCGAGGCGCCACCAAACGCGGGACCTCCAGCTTCCGAGCTCATATACTATAATATGATATACTATGACATAATATAATGATGTCATGTAATATACTGTACTGTAACGTAATATAATGCAAGATGATATTAAGGATAAGATCATGAAGAAGCGGAAAGACAGCAAAAAAGGTGGAAGGCAATCGATCATGGATCTGCTGAAGATTCTTGGTGCACCCTCACTCTCAGACGCTGGCAGCAACGCATCCATCTCTTCGCGATCTGAGAAGGGGAAGCTACACTTGCCAGTCTTAGGTGTCTTCCGGGTGAGGTTCATGACTAAGAGGCAAGTCTACTCTTTCGAGGCCTTGAACTACGAACACCTGACCCCATCCCCTCAAAACCCAGAACTCAGCATGCCAGATGTTCAGAGCTGAGTGTAAACGCACCAAGCCGTCGACTGTAGTAGGCACGGAGCATTCCATCCACTCCATCAACGGTGTACACCTCACAAAAGGCAGGTGAAAGAGGTTACGGCAGGGAGCTTGAATTGGGTTGTCGGGGATGTGAAACGATGCCTGTCTGAAGGAATCCTGAGATTTTTTCTATTCGGATGCCTATGTTACCAGAGCTTCGGGCTTCTGCGTGGTCTTCGACGAGGTCTAGCAGCTCTCACAGCCACCTCTTTGTCTAGGGTTTAGGGTTTAGGATGCTAATTAAGATCTTTGGATGCTCTGAAGCAAGGACGACCAAATCACCCCGTGAAACTCCCATGATGGCCCTTCTAAACGCCCCTATAAAACCCAGACCCCTGTACCCCCCCCCCNCCCCCGACCCCTAAAGCCCCTAAAAGCCCTAAAGCCGAAAAACCACCCAAACCCTAAGCCCTAAAACTAAAGAATCAAAACCACTTCCATCCAGGCCCCCAAAACCCTAACTCCTTCCATCCAAGGCCCTTCCATCCAAGGCACATTGGCCCTAAACCCTAAACCCCTAAACCCTAACCCCTAAAAACCCTAAACTACTTCCATCTAAGAAACATTGCCCCTTAAACCCTAAACCCTAAAAGCCCTAAACCCTAAACCCCTAACCCCTAAAAACCTAAACCCTAAACTCCTAAACCCTAACTCTAGCCTTAAATCCTAAAGACGCCACACCCTTCCTTCCAAGGCGCATTGCTGCACTCGGCTTTCTGCAGGATCTGTTCCTTCAAGGTCTCCGAGCGGCCCTCCAGCACCTGAAGCCGGCTGCCAGGGTTTCTACAGTAGATTATGGTGGGTTATGGTAGATTATAGTAGATTATGGTAAATTACAGTAGGTTATGGTAAATTATAGTAGATTATGGTAAATTAAACAAATCAAGAACCCCTCAGCTAAAGCTGTTTGGGGAATTATAGTAGTGTATAGTAAATTATAGTAGATTATAGTATGTTATATAGTAAATTACTATTGTAGATTACGGTGGTAATTAAAGTAGTCTTATATAATAGCATAGCAAGAACTGAGCTTTGTTCTTTTTGCCGGCTTAGGGGCTTCGGAGTTTAGGGTTTAGGGTTGGGGGCTTGAGGTTTTGTGGTTTAGGGCTTTCAGGGGGTTTAGGGTTTGGGGTTGAGGGCTTAGGGCATGGGTTTTAGATGGTCCTCTTGGCTGGAGTGCCGCTTGTGGGGTCGTGCAGGCTTTCTTGGGGATTCATCGGGTTCTCCTTTTGGGTGGGCTAGTACAGGCTCTTGCGGGTTTTGCGAGGTGTATAGGGCTGCCACAAGATAGATAAGATAGATTTAGATTTGAATGCTATGGCAATGTTTTCTTTGCTGCAAGCAAGCTCTCTCACAAGGACCCAGTTTAGACGGCGGGTTTGCGACAGAAAGGCTCCCGGGGTTTAGGGTTTTGGTTTGAGGGTTTAAGGTTTGGCGGTCAGGCTGTGGGATTGGGGTTTTGCACGAGACCTGAACCCAACAAAACCTCAAAGACTTCACACTAAGAGCCTCAATAGCGTCACTTTGGGATGTATGGGGTTCTTATTTTTGGTGGGCTGTTACAGGCTCTTGCAAGGTGTTGGAAATCTGTATAGGGCTGCCGTAAGAGAGCTCTCAACGCTATGGCTATTTGTCTCCTTGCTGTATAACTCCCAGCAAGCTCTCCCCCCCCCTAACCCTAAACCCCTAAACCCTAAACCCCTAAACCCCGAAACCCTAAACCCCTGAACTCTAAAAGCAAGGACCCAGTTTAGACGGTGCTTGGCGAGGGGAGCCGCTAAACCTCCAACCTTTGCCCCAGGCTCCTCCTTAACCCCAAATAACCTACCTTTTTAAGGACTTATATGGGTAGGTTCTTCAGGGTTAAGGCTGAGGCTACCTCCCCCCAACATCCCCCAACTGCATACAGCAACAGCCTCCAGCTTGCTTCCCTGGTCACGCACATGGCTGGCGACAGACTCCAACTGTCGAGCCTGATCGGTTGGGGGCTTCAGATGTGTTGGTTGATACACTCGAGGTTTTTGAGCTTGGGCAAGAGGAATTAAACTGACGATCCTCCGGGGCAGAACCAAAGGAAAAACATCCTGACCTGTCCATAGCTCCAGGACTCGTCTGCCCTCAAGTTTTGCATTCTTCTTCACCAAGTCCGGGGTCAATGACCCGAAGCAACCATTGTCCATGATGATGATAAGATTCGAAGGAAGCCCCAACCCTAAACTCCATTCTCGAAGGTCACAGGCAAGCGAGTGTCGGAATGCAGTTTTCCAGCTTCGCTACACCTCAAAAAAGCTTGAAGCACGGCCTCCCACAGCTAGTAAAGCCTCAAAGCCATTCTATACATGATGCATCTATCCATCTTGAGAGCTAGCTATCTAGCTATTTAGGGTTTAGGGTGTAGGTTTTAGGGTCTAGGGTCTATCTGTCTGCCTATCTAGCTTTCTCTTTCCAGCTGTACCTACCTACCGTTACCTACCTACACAACCAGTATCAACCAGTATCAACCAGTACACCCCACAACCATGCCCAGCCTGCTCGGTGACCTGTTGCGCTGCCTTGCCCAAGGTCTCGGTGTCTGCTTTGCGGATTAGCGTCACCTGCGTCAAAACAACGGGGTGCAAGGCTTTGGGTCCACACGGTGCCCTCAGTACCGTAGCCAACTCATAAGAGCATATATCGAAGATTATGATGCATCAGAGTACGGGATGAAACGATGTTAGACCTCAGTTACGACGGGCACCATTCCTACCAGCAAAAAAAAGGACAAACATGAGATGACACGATTATGGTAAAGTCTGGTATAACGCTCGATGGGTCTAAACCAGAACTGAAGGGATCTTTCTCGCAACGAGAAGAATAGACTGCAGGGCAACTCATGTATTCTATATCACAACTCAATGTAGCACTCCGCTTCTATCTATCCGTCTATCGACTTGTACTTCTACCGGTATTTCTCTAACTACGCATCTAAACATCCATCTCTTCTTCTTCTTCTCCCGGGCTTAGGGGGCAATCATCTATCTGACTCTCTCTCTCTCTCTTGCCCACTTGTCGGCAGCAACTAAAAGCACGACAGTCTGATGCTACTGTCCAGCGTAGCAACTGGGCGTAAGCGGTACAGCTAGTCTCGCGATTTATGCACCTATCTATCAGTCTGCAGTCTGCCTTTACAGGTACGTACACATGTACATACAAGGATACGCACGCGCATTCACTACTGTCCATGTATGTAGGAGACGCGTTTGCATCAGCAACGGGCAGCAGTATGAGCCAAGACGCAAAACTGCGCAAGCTGAAGAGTTTTACCCCAAGAGTGCTCGCATTGACAATTACTTCAAGTGGCGGGGTAAAAGATGTCTATCGAATAAAGCACTTGAATACGGATGCGATAGGGCGGGTCTCAAGTTTGTTACCAGGTCTGGATATAGGATCCCAAAGTGCCAACGTCCCTTCCACCTCCATCTGATCCAGGCGCCCCTGGCAGACTGTCAATGCAGAAGGGGATCTAAAGGCATCTCTGAAAGCACCCGGTCCTACCACTGCAGAGACTCACTACTCACGGCTTGTCTTCTGGCTGCCATGAGGCCTGCAACTTTTCGAAGGTATCAGAGGACACTTTGGTGGTTGCCATCGTCTCCAACCTCCAGACCAGGGGTATCGAGAAGCACAAGCTCTGCTGCTTAGGCTTAGATCTTGCTCGAACAACTGAGGTCATGGTTACTCTCACCTAATGGCACGCTACAAGAGCCATGGTATGCCACGGTCATTCAAAACACCGTACTGCATGTGCCAGCAGTTCCGGCATTGCAGAACTAAGAGCGATAACAGCGGTCACCGTGATCCGGGTACTAGCAGGAACAGCTGCAGTTATGGTCCTGATGACCACCCACTGCAGACTTTAGGCCGGTGCGCTTTACCGAAGCGACGCTAGATCACTCTAGGAACATGCATCTGCCTCTGGATGGCAGCCGTAGCAGTAGAAAGACGGGCGTTGGTCGCGTCGCTTTCTGCAGCATTCGTCTTGGTCGCCAACTCCTGCATTGGCAATAGTCTGATGCAGTGTCGTGAAAGCGGCGAAACGCAGCTTCAACGTACTGCTGCTGCGGCAGCGGCGACTGCGACGAGGACTACTACGATCACACGATGACTACCACCAACAGCTCTGCAAGCATGACAACTGCTTCAACTGCTGGTGGCAGCATGCGCTGAGTTCATGGAGTCCCTGGCCTTCTCCAGGGCAATGATGCAGTTTGATGTGCGAGAGCCTGCAGCCCCGTTCGGCAAGCGAGTCAATATGACAACAACGGGAGCAATGGCGTCGAAGCCTCTACAAGACAATTGGAGCGAGCAACCTAACGGAGAAGAAGGAGCGAAAACAAAACGACACGACATGCGGTAGGTAATCACAGCATGTGCGTCCAACGCCGAAATGGCTATCTGCAAGCTACTGTCTCCCCTAAACCCTAAACCGGAAGCCCTAAACCTCTTCTCGTCCATGATGGCACAAGCCTGATTCAGATCGCAGCACGATATTTCGCACGCCCTCTGCATTATTCCTTCGGGCTCCTTTTGGGATTAGGGGATAGGGTTTATACCCCAAAACAATATTCTAATTGGTAAGGCCCAAATACTATCCCAAAACAGCTGAGGCGACAACGCTCGATCTCGTATTGCCTCTCCAACTTCTGGGTCTCCTTCTCCAAGGCTCCTGAGAGGATGACGGAGGAACTGCCGGTAGGTTGGGTTGAAGCATAAGTTGCTATGGTATGCCATAGTATACTATGATATACTTTAATGTACTATAACTCTAATACCCTCTGATAGACTCTGCTGAAGTAGAACCTGTGGTCATACAGTGGGAATTGCAAAAAGCTCAAGCTGCAATATACTAACATAGTGAAATTTCATGAAATATACTATCATATACTGGAACTTACTGGCCAGGGACTCGCAGAGCCAAGCCTGCCTGAGCCCTGCGTGTTTTAGGGTTTGGGGTTCAGGGTTTAGTGGTATGGGTTTTGGGTTTTAGGGTTTAGGGTTTTGGGTTTGAGGTTCAATTTTTTGGGTTTGGGGTTTGCGGGCTTCAGGGTTTGAGGTTTTGGGTTGAGGATTTTGGCTGAGGCTCAGGCCGATGTGGCCAGTGTGCTCGTCCAGTGCCATTTGCAAGCGAGTGCTTTGCGTGTGTGCCTGGCCCAGAGTGATCAAAAATGCACTGTACAGCCAAAGTGTACGTGAAAAGGATAATAGCATGAAGGAAGGTTACGACCGCGACTGCGACTACTACGACCACTACCACTACCACTACCACTACCACTACTACTACTGCTACTACTACTGCTACTGGTAGTATCAGCTAGTTGTGGAAGTGATGGCAGAGGCAGTGGTTGATGAAGGTGTAGTGACAGTGGCAATGAAGATGCCAACGGCACTGAGTCATATGGGGAATGACGAAAAAAGCTAAGTAGCCGACATGACAATTGCAATCGTAACTTCTTTGGCACTGCGACTGTTTTGATGTTCGCATTTTCCAGCGCTGCTGCCGCCGTTCACAACTTCGCACTTCCTCGAAGCACTGGTCTTCAACCTCCCCTAAACCCTAAACCCTACACCCTAAACCCTAAACCCTACACCCTGAACCCCACACCCTGAACCCTAAACCCGAGCGCCGCCGCGCCTCCATCCCCATCTCCGTGACACGGTCTGACAGCGATTTCATGGCCGAGGCCTGCATTAGGCATGGCTTTTTGGAGGTTAAAGGGGGCCCTGGCGATATGGCGATGGTTTAGGGTTTAGTCTAGGGTTTAAGGTTTAGCCTAGGGGCTAGGGTTTAGGGTTTAGGGTACCAAAGGGGTCAGCACCAGTGCAAGCACCAGAACCAAGAAGCATCACCATCACCCTCACCCTCATCAGGACACTTGCAGTCACCATCAGCTTCCTCTGTCTGAACACAGACCACGATCGTCATCATCATGCCGATCCTCGTGGTACGGTTTTGGGTTTAGGGTCATTGCATATTCATACGTCGCATCTTCATTGAGGCTCCAGGGCTAACCATCAGAATCATCCTCAAAATCCCACGTCACTCAGGCATCTTTGGCTGCCTGCCTTTTTCAGCCGCTTGAAACTCACCATATCTGAGCCTAAGACTGTATGGGAGTCTCCGAAAATTAGGTGTAAATTATTCTGGGGTCCTTATAATCAGGATCCTACCATTTACACTTTAGGGTACTATATTCGGATTTTCGGAAACCCCCATCTGAACCTAAGACTTTATGATACGATCAAAACCCTACACCCTGAACCTTAAACTTATGTCACTTCGTCCAGAGGCCGAGGTCAGGACAGCCGCTTTGCGTCCTGCCACGGGATGCTCCGGGAGGGTTTTGGGTCTTGGGGTTTAGGACTTGGGTTTTAGAGTGTTTCTAGTAGGTTTCTGGGTCTTAAGTATCCGTATCTTCTCCCAGGCGGCTCTCTACGGCCCCGGCTTCTCGAGATGATTTTGCTTCCTCTACAGCAACATGTGGCACCTGAAATGTACCCCATAGCCCATCAGCTTACTTTGATGCTCGTTTGTCCGTGACCTGTGGTTAAGCTGAAGCACCTAAACCCTAACCCCCAGAAACAAAGTCCCAAAGCGTAGAGGAAACCCCGAAGTCTGGCCACTGAACACCAGTGTAAAGCTCAGGGCAGAACCGAGTTCTTCCGTGGTGGCCTGGATCGATGTCTCAGCCTGCAAAGTCGTCTCTCTCGGGCTGCAGGGGCTTCTGCAGTTTGGGGTTCTCTCCTAAACCTAAGCCGTTTCGGGGTCATTGGGACTGAAGGCTCTGAATCCTTTTGGGGGTCTATGGGAGTTTTCGTGTTGTTGTCGCATTCTTTCATATTTGATACCATATCATATCACACTACATGTGGCGATACAATGTATCGTATATGTTTCGAAGTATGCTAAACTCATGATACATGAAAAGCATTTGTAAAATTATATGTTATATAGTTATATACATGGATATATATATATACATATGACACATGATATATATATATATATATCTACATATTCAAATCTGCAGTGAACGATACAAATTTTCATGCTTCATCATATAAAACTGCAGGATACTACATGATATTATGATATGCCATACGAAAAATAAAGATGGTACTGTACTTTGTGTTGGTTTCAGTTTGTATGACAGTATAGTTAATATACTATGTCATAATATATTGCATTGTACTTCTTGGTTTTTAACCATGTACTGAGGTGCCTTATTATATTGCATCATTAGTAACTCATTAGTACATTATATTGTACTGCACTACATTATGCTATGCTATGCTATGTCATCTTACATTATGCACCGTTCCATTGCATCGTATTACATCGCTGTACTATACTATAGTAGGCATTATTGCACTGTATTGTACTGCATCGTTTTATTGTGACAATGTACCGACTTTGCTGTACTATACTTTGCTATACTATACTATGCTATGATGCTATGCCATACTTTACCAGCCTGCACTACACCATACTAGACGATAGTGAGCCACAAGTGTTCAATGTTACAGAGGTTTGGAGTCTCGGAAAGCTAAGCGCCTGAGTCGGCAAGGCACATAGCTTGGAAGCCCGGAAAGCCACGCACAACCATTTCCGGTTCGAGGAGAGGTGAGGGTTTAGGGTTTAGGGTTTGAGGTTTAGGTTAAAGGTTAGGGCACATTGACCTGCATTTGTCATCCCTGCCCGCTCTTGAACTATCACACTACCTGTCACTGTCAGACTCATCGATATTCCGACTGGTTTGGCGATTCGGGAAAGTCCACGCTCATCGTTCTTCGACAGCCTTACAATTTGAAAGCGAAGCGTGTGCCTTTTGCATGCGCGCTTCCAGCAATTCCAGGTCACGCTGCTTGGAAAGCGTCTTTGTCACGGATTGCAGGCCTTCCACCTGGAAATCCAGCTTTTGGGGAGTGACATCTGCAACCCAATCATGATATGCGAGACACACGTCTGCCAGCCGGCTGGCATCAAGAAAGCAATGCCTTGTCAGAAAGTCTTGATATCTCCGTGTTCAAAGCCTCGGAGCAGGGAGTAAGACGCTGGAGCTGAAGGAAATGGCTTTTCAACCCGTGGAACATGTTTGAACGATGATTCCGAAGTTTGCTATTAACGGACCGTTCTAACCCACGCTAGCATCACGCAACCATCTCTGAAGCAGCGCAAAAAGATTCGGCACTCGTTTGACGCACTATGTCAAGTGTTCTCGCGAAGATTGTTCGCCCTGGCCATCTGTATTTCAAACAAGCCTTGCCCTTCACAAAAACTTAGACTTCCAAAACCAATGCAGACCAAGAGTTCACAACACCAAACCCGCACAACTGATGCTCATGATAATGCTCAAGACCACATACTAGTTACTCGTCGTAACAACAGCCGTAGTAAGACGGAAAAGGCAGGCATAGCAATCCAAGCGCAAGGAAAGATGTAATGGAAACAAAACGCTGTAGTAGTGGTAGTAGTAGTAGTAGTAGCAGCAGCAGCCAGAAGTAGTAGTCGTCGTCGTAATAGTTGCAGTAGTAGTAGTAGTAGTAGTAGTAATAGTAGTAGTAGTAGTAGTAGTAGTAGTAGTAGGAGGCCGGGGCCCCTTGCCGGACCCACCTTCTTAGCATGCTTGAGGAAGATGGTCATGATCAGGATGCTGATGAGGACGATGATGATGAGTGCGTTCAGACACATTTCGGATCGTTTTTTTTTTTTGGGGGGGGGTTGGGGGGGGGGCGATGATGGCGACATTGTTACACAGACACCCCGAACAATATCTCCAGAAGAACCGTTTTACTCGGTATTTACAGTACTTTCGTGTTGTCGGACCATCTTATACATATAGTCACCAAACTTACCTCTGGACTTTGCGAACTCGACCTTGGGATTTCGGAGAGCTTTCTGCGAAAACTCGAACTTGGGCAGGGGGGCGCTTGTTTCGGGGATGATGACGACATTGTTTTGCGGACGCCCCGGACAATATGCGCGCACACACCACACACTACTTCAAAAGCACACCCTCTTACGCCGAGGTCTGGGCTTTAGGGGTGTTGGCAAGCCCCTTCCACGTACAGCTGGCTTTGTTTTTGATGCTTATAGGATGTTGTGCTTCAGGTTTTAGAAGCGTTAAAACCTTCTTGGCGGCACTTGCGTTCTGCACGGTATTCACAGCGTTTTCGTACTATCCGGCCACCTGTGGTTTAGCAGTTTCTTCCCTGTCGAGTTTGAAGTATAAGTGCGCTGCGTGCTCCCAAACAACAGCTTAAGCCCCAACAACACAGTTTCACCACATTTCCACACCTTGCATCAAACGAAGAAAAAATGCGGTCACGGCGTGATCCAAAACGCCAGTTTTAACCCCAAAACCATACTTTCGGGGACCGGAGCTGGTCCCCGAAAAAAGCCTTCAGCAACACCACCGTGCAATTCATTCAAGTGAGGAATCCTACGGCCTGGCCAGCTTTTTCCACACTTGCAACAAGCACTGACAAGCACCATGCATTCCTATTCTTCTTAAAGGGTGGGTCTCCTGCAGGGCCCGCGGCTAGTAGTAGTAGTAGTAGTAGTAGCAGCAGCAGTAGTAGTAGTAGTAGGAGTAGTAGTAGTAGTAGTAGTAGTAGGCAGTAGTCAGTAGTCAGTTGTAGTAGTAATAGTAACAATGTTATAATAGTAGCGCTAGAAGCCGAAGTAGTAGTAGTAGTAGTAGTAGTAGTAGGTAGTAGTAGTAGTAGTAGTAGTAGTAGTAGTAGTAGTAGTAGCAGGAGTAGTAGTAGTAGTAGTAGTAGTAGTAGTAGTAGTAGTGTAGCAGTAGTTGGTGTTGTTGTTGTAGTTGTAGTAACTTGGTAGTGGTAGGGGTAGTGGCAGTGGCAGTGGTAGTGAGAGTGGTAGTAGTGGTGATAGTCATGGTAGTAGTTACACCGGGATATCTCTGCATATTTTCATCCACAAAATGTGCATGCCTGTAAGCCACACACCGTAAAACATGGTAAACCATCATAGCACATGACAACGAAGAATGCAGCCTCCTCTTCCCTGCAGCAACATGTGGGTATGACTCTCATGAGGCTACATGTACACAAATACATACCATAGGTTGCATACTAATATCTCACTGTGCTGACCACCTCGCCAACCCCAACCACCCCGCCCGCCCACCCACCAGCCCACCAGTGTTCCGAAAGCATTCTAACCCTGAACATCCCCTGCTCAGTTTTCGGCAGCGCTGCTGCTCTCCAAACTCTGCTGGAGAGTATCCAAACCTCGGCCATTTGATGGTTCGGGGTTCAGGTATTTAAACAGAGTTTAAGCTAAGGACTTCAGGGTCTAGGGATTTGGGTTGTGACGGCTTCAGGACGTCAGAGTTTGGGACCGTCTGTTCAAAGCACGGGACCAGCACACACAGGGCAGGAGTAAACTTCTTGTGACGGTGAGGTTGCGGCTTCCTTCCGACATCGCTTGCTGAGCCGTCGGCGCCCGTCAGTTGTCCGCAGATTTCGCTGCATCTCTCGTGAGGCCTCAACAGCTGCAGAAAATGCAAAATACTGGTCGCTCTGACAAAGTTGCGGGGCGTCAACACGTTGCGCCCACAGGCTCGCTGCTCGCGTTTCTGAACAACTTGCTTTTTTCGGCTGATGCATGCGAGTCCGGCCAGGCAGTACGTCGATCTTGGTTTTTCAAGACCACTGCACCCGTGCAGTATGGAAGGGAAGAAGTTCAAGACTTGCATGACTCGCAAGCACAAGCCCTGTGTCATGCTCGTTCAGTCGATATCAGATGTCGAGAGCAGACAGAACAGGCATAGCCACAGAGGTAGCCGGCAATGAAGGCAATGGAATTTCGCTGGGGCGGTGCCTGACGAAGCACGATCCTCGGATCTCTGTTGCACCGGCAACAAATACTACCGTCTTCGGGTGGCCACTGTCATCGAGCCATCAAAACCATCGTCATCAGAATAACAACAGCATCACCAGCATCACGAGTATCGTCAACATCGTACAGTCATTGCCGGACAAGCAAGCACTACTGTCAATGATCAGTTTAGACGGCGGTGCTTCTGTACGCTCGGTAACATCGCATGGCGGAAACAATGTCATTCTTGCTGTACCATTTCGCATCACGCATGGCCATGACTGGCCTACTCGTGCCTATGATCGAAAAGATCTGGCCTGCGAAACTACAATCAGAATCATTCCTTCGGCCAGTTCCTTTCCTCCTCGTATCATCACGACGCTTCTCGTGTTTGTTTTCTGTCCCTTGCTGAAATATGTTTGTATGCAACTGTGCCGCACGTTTGTCTACACTCTTGCAACACGTATTGCTACTTATTGCGGGTACTGTTGCGCTTTTGCATGGTCTTACGATCAATTTTGTCATTGCGACCACCTAAGTTCAATATTGCTGTCATTGTCATGATTCGCACTTTCTCTGTTGGTTTTGCTACTCTCCCTTGCCGCTTGTTGGTATTCTTCCGTTTGTATATGGAGTCCCCACACGAAGGTACAAAGGGCCACGGGGTACTACTGGAGGACCCAGAAATGCATAATACATCATTCATCAAACCGCGTACAAATGCCGAGAACGCTATACAAACTTCCGATTCCCTCATAGAACTCCTCGTCTCACTCTCAGTCACCCCGGGTCCATTAGAGTTGCTCTGAGCCTCAGTCACAGTCTTTGCCTTAGTCTCAGTCTCAGTTTCAGCAAAAAGGGCTTAGGGTTTAGGGTTTACTCTTTTTGCGGGCCCATGTCCAAATGCAAAACAGATGAAATCCCAAGTTCGGGCGAGACTGTTTGTGGGGGCTCTACCTCGATTACTACTATAGGTATTACTACCACAACTGACTGCTATAACTATATATCTGACCAGTACTACGACTACTAACTCCTAACTAGTATGACGACAACTATTACTACGTATGTAGTACTGCTACCATAGCCCCAAAGCTTAAACCCGAAACCCTAAACCCTTGACCCTAAACCCCAAACCCCTAAACCCTCTAAAACCCCAAACGCCTAAACCCTCTAAAACCTCAAACACCTAAACCTTACACCATGTCCAGGCGTCACCTGCCCAGGAGAAAGAACGGCGCTCGATGGGATGCCATCCGCCCAGCCGGGGCGCTCATCCCAAGAGCCATAGCCGATGATCTCGGCGAAAGCGTTTAAGGGTTAAGGGTTTAGGGTTTAGGGTTTTGCTGCAGTTTAGGGTTGGCGGTTTGGGGTTTACGGAGTTTTTTTGTGGGGGCGGTTTGTTTAGGTTTTAGGGTAGTTTGGGGTTGGGGGTTTAGGGTTTAGGGTAGTTTAGGGCCTAGGGGGTTTGAGGATAGTTTAGGGTTGGGGGTTTAGAGTTTAGGAGTTCAGGATCGTTCAGGGTTGGGGGTTTTAGGGTTTAGGGTAGTTTAGTCTTGGTGGTTTAGGGTTTAGGATAGTTTAGGGTGGGGGGGTTTGGGGTTTAGGATATGTGTGCGTTTCAGAAAATGGGAGGGTCCTTCTGGTAAAGATACATACTATCTAGGGCCGTACATTAGCATGTGCACTGCCAGGGAAGCAAGCATAGAACGGGCGGGTCTGAACAGGCAATCTTCGGCGTTAGAGTTGCGGTGTGGGACTTGGTGCGTGCATACAGGGCTTCTGGGCAGACTAGTAACAAAAGCCCTGCAGGCCCTACATCACATGGGAGTTTCCGAAAATAGGGGGTACCTTATTTTGGGGTCCGTATAAGGAGGATCCTATTATTTAGGGTGCTATATGAGGGTCCCTATAATCGGAAACTCCCACATGAAGGCTGAGAAGAAGGATGGAAAGGGGTGTGCCGGGTTGCAGGCTTTTGGGGCGATTTGGTGCTTCTAGTGCTTATATAGGACCTTGGGGTTCGAGTGAAGTAAGCGCCCGACTGCCAGTTGGCAGATGCCCTCTCTTGGGGTGAAAAGGTGCCCGTTGACCGGCGCACCTGTGCGAGAACCGTTTACCCGAACAGAGGAAGTGCAAGGCAGCCCTCGGCACCTAAGAACTCCACGTCGTCATTGCTGGCGACATACTCTGCGATCTCCTGTCACTGTAGGCCAAAGCCCTGCAATGTGTTGTCCACAATCCTTACACCTGAATCCCGAAATCCCCAACCCTGACCATGCAGCGCAAACCGTTCACCTGTCCTTGAAGCCGGCATGCTCGGGTCCTCCCACCTGGGGCTGTCTCAGACCACTACATGACGACAGTGAACAAGAAAACAACTACCCACACCCTGGCCGTGCTTTGGAGTTGTGCCAGCGGAAGTGTCGTCATCATCATCGTCATCATCATCGTCATCAGCATCGGCAACACCATCATCATCATCATGACCAATATCGCAATCATCCCTCATACTCTTCTTTACCCTCACCCTTCATCAGGAGCACCAGCAACATCGTCACACGATGGATGTGAGATTGCTGACGATTAAGACCGTGGTGGTGACGATGGCGACGATGATGATCAGCAGAACAGATGCGGACCTCCTCCTCCTCATCATCATCATCATCAACATTCAGCAGCATCAACATCATGATCATCGTAACCATGCTCGTCAATCGTCGCCCCCGTCCGCTTCACAGCACCCCACAGCTATACATTACCAGCCTTTCGGGCATCGATGAGGAGCAGCTTCGGACGTCGCAGTGCCCGGAGAAGCGTTGGAGAGAAGCCGCTGTCGGACGTCCAGCCAATCGAGTTGTTACCTTAGCTCAGTTTCAACATCCATATGAAGCTCCCCGAAGCCTCTGAATCTCATAGTATCTCATAGTACCGGGACTCCAGCCGATGTCGAGCCGGGCACCGAAGCACAACTCGCTGTGCTGTGCCCGGTGGCTGGTGAGACGCAGTGGCCCCGCCTGCAAGCACGCATCAAGAATCGGACTGAACACCGCTGAGTGGCCGCCGCCTCGCTTTGGACGGTGACCAGCTCCCCTTCCGGTGCTGGAACCCATGCAGCAAAATCGCCCATGTCACGTCCCATGCTGCGCATCTCGTGCATCCGATAGACTTGCAACCTGCCAGAGTTTCTGCAAGGCAGTCCCAGGCCAGGTAATGTAGGGGCCTTAATAATTAGAACAGGAATAGGGTTGGGGGGCCCATTATGCTACAATTATACTAAGGCACCTCCAGAATAGTATTGGTAATAAGAAGGCCCCTATAGTAACATGGGACCATGCGACAACGCCCCGGGTCCCCACCTGGCAAGCACTTCTGTCTCGGCGATGACACACATGGGCCGCTGCTTTTGCAGGCCTCTCTGACGGTTTAGGGTCTAGGGGTTTAGGGTTTAGGGGTTTAGGATTTAAGATTTAGGGGTTTAGGGTTTAGGGTGTAGGGAAAAGCCCCAAACCTTAAACCCAAGGTGGCTGCCCCGGCCTTCGACAGCCAGCACTACCGGCAGCTCGCCCGCATGGTCACTGTGGTTATGGCTGATAAAAATCGTCGATGGTATCTCTCCTGGATAGCATCTCTCCACTACCTTGACACTTGAACCTGAGGCCCGTAATCATGGATTTAGGCTTTGAGGGTTTAGGGTTTAGGGTATTTATGCATGTTATTCCTTACCCTGCCCTCCAGAGTCCTAGGTATTGCAGGGCCGACTTGCAAACGCCAAGGCCCAGGTCAGCCAGAAAGAATGGTCTCCTTCACCGATCAGGAAACACTCCACTGCACTGTTGTTAAGTTCCTTGATGTTGCTATGTCTAGAAGTGTTAAGCGTTCTGTATAGAGCTCAATCTACCGTCTACCGCAGGAAAAAGAGACTTGCAGCGAATAGTGATGTGGCTCTCTAGAGCACAGGAGCCCAAGGCAAAGAAGGAAGGTATGACGAAATATGACAAACTGCCATAGCACAGCCTCAATTTGATTTTGATTTATCGGCTCAACAGATATGTAACATGCATATATGGCTATTCACACACACACACACACGTGTATACCGCCACCTTCCTACTTACCTACCTACCTACCTTCCTAGCCACCCACCTACCAACTTCTGCGTTAGATCATTGCGTCTGCTGTAGGGTTTAGGGTTTAGGGTTTAGGGGTTTAGGGGTTTAGGGTTTAGGGTCTGTCTGCTTAGGCTGACAACCCGGCCGGGCGCGGCGCGTCCTGTCGAAGGCCAAAGCCCAAGAGCTGCTGCATTCGCCGTCGTAAACGGCCGTGGAGCCCGCCCCAGTGCCCAGGACGTGGAGAGTGAGGGCCATGGGAAGTACAGGTAGTTGGCAGAACCGGGGTTTCAGAGGGTTTGAGGGGTGCTGGAGCTTTGGAAATGGGGTTTTCGGACGCTGGGGCATCCCCTGAATCGTTCGTGGTCGCAGTTCTCTGAAAGAGATTTGCAAAAGCGACAGAAATTGTGACAATGCCACAGCTGGTGCAATGATGTCACGATGCAGCTACTAAGCCAGTCCAGCAGAACACAAAACATCGTCAGGATCATTGGGAACCGGTCTGACGGGCTCCCTTCCTCTCTATCGGTATGGTTGCAACAAAGGGGCAGGGGCGCCGCTCCTACTATAGGGGCCTTAATAAGTAGAATGGGGTTTTGGGACCCATTGATCTATAGCTACAATAGGGAACAGCCCAAATACTATAGGTAATTATTTAGTCTATACTAAATCCTTCTGATAGCCGTTATAGTAGCCCTTATAGACCCCTTTAAAGGCAATATTTTGGCCCCTGTATTACTGCACTTCGGTACTCCGTGGCCCTTTGAGGCAACCGCTGTGTCGACAGAAGCCTGTGCTGTGGCTCGGTCGCGCCTGGAGGATTGGGAGTTTGGGGTTTAGAGGGTTGTAGGGTTTAGGGTTTATAGGGTTTAGGGGTTTAGGGGTTTAGGGTCTATAGGGTCTAGGGTGACGAAACCGATGCGTGTCTTCAAGGAAGACTACTTGTAAAGCAGATCGGGGACCCTGTGCAATTTATCCTGATTTAAAAGATCCTGAACCATAAACCTCATAGAACCCGAATTGACCCCACCAAAGAAAGGACTCCTAAATACGTCTCCTAAACCAAACCCTAGACCCTCATAGAAAACTTAGAGACCTTGAAGGAACCCTGAGCCCTCCCATAGAACCCTTAGAGATGCTTAAAGCCTGACAGAACCCTGAGGAGATCCCTTAAAACCCTAAACCCTCAACCCTAAACCCTACACCCTAAGCCCTAAACCCTACACCCTAAAACCCTACACCCTAAATCCTAAACTCTACACCCTCTTGAAGGAATCCCAGAGCCCCTCTCAGGGCATGACACAACTTCCGCTTGAAGCTCGGCCAGGGAGGTCGCCAAGGACTTGTAGTCGGTCACCGTACCTGGGGACGGCATGCGCGGGGTGTAGGTTTTGGGGTTTAGGGTTTAGGGGTTTAGGGTGTAGGGTTTAGGGTGTAGGATGTATGTATGTATGGATGTAAGTAAATTAGTAAGTATGTATATATGTATGTATGTATGTGTGTATGTATGTATTCATACAGATATTTAAAGAGAAAGAAACCTTTTGATATATGATATGGGTGTAGATGTAGAAATAGATACAAACACAAGCACAGACATACATATTTCACCTACACCGGTTAGCATACATAAAGTTTATACATCTGTGTATATACGTAGAGTGCAAAAAACTAGTGTACATGTGTATACATATATATATGAATATATACACTGTAGTTATATGTGTGTATATCTCTCTCTATACACATAATATATATGTATTAGTATGCTAATATGTGTGTGTGTATATATATATGAATATGTGTGTGTCTCTAGGTTTGGATTTTAGAGTCGAGGAATGGAGTTTAGAGTCGAGGAACATTCAGCATAAGCGACAAATGAGTCCTTGGTGCCGCACAGCGCAGTGCAATCGCAGAGTCAGAGATCATCAGCCGCTCCTGACTGTCTGGTGCTTAGTAGGGAATGGGGGAATGGATTATGGAGACTATTATTGGGGATTATATAGGGACTACTATAGGGATCCATTCCCCCATTCCCTACTAAGCACCAGCCGCTCCTGACAGTAATGCTCGGCTGTTGGCTGGCTCATCGGATCCTGCTGTCCCCGAAACCCTGCGATGGAAGAGCCTGCAACCGTCACCGCTTAACGCTGAACCCTAAATCCTAAACCCTAAATCCTAAACCCCAAATCTTAACCCCTAAATCCTAAACCCTGAATCTTGAACCTTAAATCGTACAGCCTACATCGAACCACGAGCTCCTCGTGTGCAAGGAGCGACGTACTGTGCTGCTCAGCAATGGAGTCAAGGGAGTTCAGGCGCTCCTGATTGTTTTTTGTGAGGGTTTTGGGGTTTAATGTTTGGAGTTTGGGGGTTTAGGGCTGAGGGAAGGGAGAAGAGCAAGACATACAGTAAGATTACGCATGATGACAATCGGCGAAGATGATGCCGCGGTCTTTTCGCGGCCTGCAGGCTTCGAAATCTTCCAGTTCTAAGCTAGGGCGCACGCCTTTGATGCCATGACATCTTTTCCCAAAGAGCTGATCCACCTAACAGCTCCAAGAGGAAACGAATGCCATGGCGAGTTCGTCACGCACCGCCGTGCAAGGAAAAGATGGCTTAGCCGGTGACGTCTTCGAAAGATTTTGGAAGGCCTCGAGTTTGCTGTCCAAGCTTGCCTGCAGTAGCAGTTTAGGGTTTGGGGTTTAGGGCTATTCCGTCTCTTTGGTTTAGTATACACGCACGTATGTATGATGGAAAATACACATATGTCGTGTGATAGAGATAGATAGTCAGATAGATGGATAGATGGATGGGTACTGTATACATACATAAACTACACACATATGCACATATTTAAGTAAGTAATCCGATGTATTTATTTAACAAGAGCTTTCAGACATGAGTTAGCAAAGTACGGGCATCTCGCCTCAGGGCTCCACCTGTTTCTCTGTTCACTCTGAGCCCTGCACACGCATTTGCGACTCCTCGTTGATGTTGCGTGTCAGCAGCCGGCGCACGGTCTCTGTTTCCTCCTGGGGTTTAGGGCTCAGGACAGATACTGACTGTGGAAGATGATAGCAGTGGGTGGCTTTGACTGCGTGACACGGACAGGCGTCTGAGTGTTCGGAGCTCCTTGCGAACCGTCTGCTCCCGCTCAAGATCGGAACGGAGCTGCTTCAATTCATCCTTCATGCCAGCAATGCCTTGCGAGTCCGACGGCTGACCCGTAAACATCGATGTTCACAACAATTAACGCGGGCTGCGAACATGAGCTGACAAGCACGTCGTTTGCTGGATTTGCAACATTGCAAGCACCTCGTGTGTGTGTGACAAGAAATTGGCAATTAGATTCCTCGGCATTGAATAAAACATCAGACACTGCTTTTCATTGTCACTGAGACCACCACAAGACTGAATGCCCGTCAGCTCATGCCTTAGCTGCGCACACCCGCAAAGGAGTTCTGCTGAATTGAGACGGCAGCCCGCTTCCAACAACGAGGTTGCAAAGGGCAGCTGAAACGACGTCACCGCTGATTTCAACTAGTGCCAAGAAAAACCAGTAGTACTAAGTAGCAGCAGCAGCAGCAGTAGCAGTGGTAGTAGTAGTAGTAGTAGTAGTAGTAGCAGTAGTTGTCGTCGTTGTGGTAGTAGTAGTAGTAGTAGTAGTAGTAGTAGTAGTAATAGTAGTAGTAGTAGTAGTAGTAGTTGTAGTAGTAGTAGTAGGCGCAAGTGTCATATTTGACGCCACGTTTTTGTGGCTGTCAGGACGAGTTTTCATCGACAATTACAGTGCTCTTCGCAAGGCAACAGCAGGAGTGTCGAGGGTNTTTTTTCCGATGATACATAGGATAGAGAGAGGTAGGTTTATCGATAGACAGATAGATAGATAGCTTGTCTGTGTACCCATATATATATATATATATATATCCGTCGCTACTCGACGACTTCCGGAACATACACACGCCGATGCCCGTAACAAATGGTACCCCTGTGATGTGTGATCTCGCAACAAACACACGCCGATGCCAGTAACAAATCGTACCCGCTGTGATGTGTGATCTCTGAACAGACACACGCCGATGCCAGTAACAAATCGTACCCCTGNAGAACTAATTCTACCCTCCACTCTTTCTTCGATTTCGCGGCGAAACCACACGTTTGAGGCCCTGAAGTGAGGAGAAGCATGGCGTCAATTGTGGCACTGTCGGGTAGTAGTAGTAGTAGCAGTAGTAGTAGTAGTAGTAGTGGTAGTGGTAGTGGTAGTGGTAATCGTAGTAGTAGTAGTAGTGGTAGTAGTTGCAGGAGCAGTAGTAGTAGTAGTAGTAGGAGTACCGTGGTAGTGGCAGTGGCAGTGGTA
This sequence comes from Symbiodinium sp. clade A Y106, assembly GCA_003297005.1. NCBI lineage: Eukaryota > Dinophyceae > Suessiales > Symbiodiniaceae > Symbiodinium > Symbiodinium sp. clade A. Next base: position 200,355 of record BGNK01000797.1, on the reverse strand, counting down.
GTGGCAGTGGCAGTGGCTGTGGTAGTGGTCGTCGTAGTGGCAGCGGCAGCGGCAGTGGGGGTTGTAGGAGAAGTATTAGAAGAAGAAGCAGTAGTAGTAGTAGTAGTAGTAATAGTAGTAGTCGTAGTAGTAGCAGTAGTAGTAGTAGTCGTAGTAGTAGTAAGTAGTACTAGCACTAGTAGTAGTACTAGTAGTGGTAGTAGTAGTAGTAGCAGCAGCAGGAGTAGTAGTAGTAGTAGTAGCAGTAGTTGTTGTCGTAGTAGTAGTAGTAGTGGTAGTGTAGTAGCCCTAGCAGTAGTAATAGTGGTGGTGGTAGTAGTAGTGGCGGCGGTGGTGGTGGTAGTAGTAGTAGTAATTAGTAGTACATGGTAATAGCAGTAGTGGTGGTGGTGGCGGCAGAGCATTGATGCTGCTATTGTCGTGAACAGTGGTCGTCGTCGTAGTAGTGGCAGCAGCAATTGGAAAGTAGGTGTGACAAGGTAGGATCACACAGATGACTGATATCATTATTTCCATCCTTTGTTATCACGAGTGATAACGGTAGTAGGAGGTGCAGGAGGAGTTGTAGGAGTAGAAGTGGTCGTAGGTGCTTTCTTCGCGGCTGTAGTCGCAAACGTGCGTAGTGGCGAGGCACTTGGAAAGCAACAAGCATTAGCAATAGTAGCAGCATGCTCAAATTAACGGTTACATGGATGCTGTTGATAACGATGGTGCTGGTTGTGCGATGACGATGATGATGATGATGATGATGTTGAAGATGACAACGACCTCGACGACGATGAGAATCAGCAAACAACGAGACCATGATGACGACGATGGCGAAGCTGAGGATGGCGCTCAGGACGGACAAACAGTAACTTCAGGAACGACCAGGGTATAACGATGCTTGTTATTCATGTCGCAGATGACGAGAAACACATATGGCCTTCGGGCTGCCGATGCATTGATGGTGATGTCGACTGTGATCCGGCGGAAGGGATGGAAATGCGAAAGACAGCCACGATGACAGGGCGGAGGGCGATGATGATTGATTGTAAGGACGATGATGAAGATGGAAAGATGTCGATAATGATGGTGAAGGCGCTCATGGTGATGATGCTGATGATGAGTGATGAGGAGGATGACGACAATGATGATGATGATGATGATGATGGTTGTGATGTGATGGTGATGGTGATGGTGATGGTGATGATGTTGATGATGATTTAAGATGATGTTGGCGATGATGATAATGGAGATGACGCCGGTTACGAAGACTTGCATGGAGGCACTAGGTCCCTGAGATCACGGCAATGTTTCTCGCACAAATGCAAAGCCACTGGAAGCTTCCTGGAAAAGCTTGCGAAATTTCAGCTCTCTCGGTGTTCTGGTACGATCCAGTTTAGGCTCAGCCTGTTCCAAATAAAACATGTACAGCAACAACTTTGCTGGCGACCTCGGGCGGTGGATCTTTGGCTGCCACAGGCACCACAGGAATTCCTGCAGGCTCAAGGAAGATGAAAAAGGCAAGTCGAAGCTGCAGTCCTCGCCTGGCTACAGAGGTTACCACAATGACAATGGCTTTCCAAAGTGCAGCCGTGCTTTCGGGTGTTTTCGGTATACATGGCACTTGTGCTGTGGTTGAACCCTCAGACTTAACCCCAAGCTGTGGGATCCACCCGGAGCGGGTCCTTCAGAGTCCTGCATCGCGGCTTTCGCACACCAAGGCTACAACTCCAGTCACCCAAATCTTCACCCCACCCGGGCTTGAGCCACAGCCGATGAACCGCTCGTTTCGGCCTCATTGAGTCCTATGCACTCATGAATGTCTGACCTTTTCGGTCCTGCAATGCACTGCCACAAGGTCACCCGAGCAGATACTTTTCCCCTCAAGCTGGAAGCTTCCACGCCAGTCCCACACGAAGCCAGGACATCCACGGGCACCAGAGTTGGCTTGGAACTTGTAAGTGTCCGGTCCCTGCCTACATGCCGCACACTGTGTAGCGACATTGTTGATCGCGGCACCTATCCTATTTCATCCTGGATGCGCACGGGAAAGATCCGTGGAGGACCCTAAACCCCTAAACCCTAAACCTAGATTGTGATGTTGTATCAGCAAAATGCAAGTGCATCCTGAGCCAGAGCAGCACTGGATGGCAGTAGGATGACGTGCTTTCGGAAATGCCAGGCGCCAATAATATTTTGGGGGTTGCTTTAAAGCGGTCTATTAGGGCTACTATAAGGGATCTATAAGGGTGCTATAATATACGGGCCTTACTAAGTACCTATACCATTTTGGGTGGGGGGGGGTCCTTATTCTAATGATGGTATGGTGGGCTCCGAAACCTTATTCTAATTAGTAGGACTAGCATGGCATCTACAAGTCGACGCCTCAACCCATCGCTGGCTGTGACTCGAGACTGGGGCACTACAAGTTGTGCGAGACAAAGTCCAGTAGAGCCATGCAGCATGCGACCATTTTCAGGGCTCGGAAAGGAGGCGAAGTAACATTCAGTCAAGCGATGTGAGGACAAGTCCTGCACAACAAACAGAGAAGCAGAACGTGCACTGGTGTGACCCGTCATTGCTTGTTCGACATACTATAGGGGCCTTAATAATTAGAATAGGGTTTTGTGGTCCAATATAAAATAGATATAATAAGGAACCCCAAAATAGTATTGGCAATTATTCAGGCCCCTATAATTCTATAATGCTCTTCTGGTCCTCAAGTCGCAGGGCACAATGATGATGGCCAGCAGCCGCACGAGGTCAGGATTACATCACCTGCCGAGACATGTATGGATACTCGGGATGCAGCAACAGCCCACCACTGTAGGTGATATGGGGAAACTACTTCAGCACAGCCTTTGGTGTAGATCTTGGCATCTGCATAGTTCCTGCCACAGACAAACCGTGCAAGCAGCATCAAGCTGACGCGTCCTGCAATATCACTAAGGCAGCAAGCACCAGTTGCGACGCACCACATCTCCTGGTTGCTCCCCCGTGGACATCCCCGCCTATGCCATGGGGGCAATGTTGGACGAGATGGGCGGCGGCATCGAGCCCTCCGAACAGGGCATGCTGCTGATAAGTTGTCAACCAGCCCCGAGGCCCTCAAGATGAAGCATCGAACACGACGAGACAGATGAGGGGAACGACCGCAGCAGTCAGCTGGATGAACTTCAGGAGCTCTTATCGTCAGAGTCAGCAAGGGGCGAGAGAGCGAGAGAGCGAGAGAGAGCTACTTGGTGGCAGCTGCCGCTGCAGTACTGGTGGCAAGTAGCGGCTGCTGTGGTACCAGACTGCGGGTACCTAGCAGAGATGCGGCTCGGGATATTGTACCAATACATGTTTGCGGACTGCACGGAGATCGCTGCGCGTAGCACACTTCGCTGCACTTGCACGTGATCGCTGTGATCTTGCCAACAACATTCACGACCATCTTGTCACAGCAACTTATCATGTTCGTTCTCATCGCGTCACCATCATTTACCTTCATGATGATGCAATTATTCACGCCATCAACGAACATCATTATACCCACCGTCTTCTGGAGCAGGCAGATGCCGCTTTGTGGCTTTTCTACAGGCGCCGGCCTAGTGGTCGCAGTGATAGTGATAGTAGTGGTAGTAGTAGTTGTAGTTGTAGTTGTTGTTGCTGTTGCTGTTGCTGTTGTTGTTGCTGTTGCTGTTGCTGTTGCTGTGGCAGGGGCAGTGGCAGTGGCAGCAGCTGTGACTGTGGCTGTGGCTGTTGCTGGTGCTGCTGTGGTTGCAGTTGCTCTGGTTCTTGCTACTGCTGTTGATGACGCTGCCGCTGTTATGGCTGTTACGTGGTGCGACATGTTTCGGATTCGACTGCAACACGACCACCACCACTACCACTGCCCACTGCAGCGGCGACTTATTCGACTTCTTGTCGCGCTACGACGTTTGAGTACTAAGGCCACAATAACAACCAAACTACCGCGAAGAAACAGGCTGATATCGGCCTGCCCTGGCATGGTGGGCGGCGGTTTCATCGAGCCCTGGCCGGTGCCAAGCAAAGCAGCAAAGTGTGGATGCAAAGGACTTCTGTTTGTCTTGTTTGCTACTGACGACTGCGCTCGAACGACTATTCTGGCGACTATCACGACCACCAGTACGGCTGATATCAGTACTGCTGCTTCACCTGCTACTGATGATACTTCTCCAACCACCACGACGACGACGACGACTACTACTACTGCTTCTACTGCTACTACTACTACTACTACCACTACTACCACTACTACCACTGCCACTACTACTCCTACTACAACTCCTATTATTACTACTGCGACGACGACTCCTTCTACTACTGCTACCACTGCTACCACTGCTGCTACTGCTACGGCTACTACCGCTACTACTGCTACTACTACTACTACTACTACTACTACGTTACTACTACTTCTACTACTGCTATAACTGCTGCTTTTGCTGTTACTATCATTGGCAAGCTGATGTGATGCGAACCCGCACTCGCCGTCCCAATAGACCTCTCCTCCCCAGCCCTTCAGAGGCCTGCATACCCATGCTGGCGGCCAGTGGACGATAGGACGGCACGTTAAAGCCTCAGGAAGCGCATGCATAATGCAGGGGCCTTTCTTTTAGAATAGGGTTGTGTTGCCCGCTATACTTTTCTTATAATAAGGAACACCCAATATAGTATAGGTAATTACTTAAGGCCCCCAAATTACCCTTGTGTTTAGGCTCTTCCTCTCATCTTGAGCAGCTCCTGGCTCGAAGGTAGTTCTCTAAATGAGGATCCCTTTCTAGGTCCCCAGAAAAGTGCATACGGCAGCCTTATAAAGAGGATTCTGAAAGGGACCCTAATTTCGAGAACTACCCTCGTAGTAGATCGAAGAAGTACAGTGCAAAGAGACCCTAGCTGCCACGCTGGTATGGCAGGCATCCAGAGTTAGCTGCTGCTTTCTTCAAAGCCATGTTCATCTTGACCTCCAAGCCCTCGACCTGCAAAATTAGCATTGTAATTTTTGCTATTGGCATTGTCAATGATATTGCTAATGCTCTTGCTGTGATTATCAGTGTTTTTGTTACGATAACTATTGTTACTATAGTTCTTCTCTCTTGAGCTGAAAACCCAAAGATCTGCCCTCAGGTGTGCGCGGCGGATCTCTTCGTGCAGTGCATCGATGTAAGCGGCCTGACGCTCCATGCCCAAACTTTTCGAACGTTCAAAGGCCAATCGGATGTCCATGTGAGATGCAGCTTAAGGACGAAAAGAAGCCTAAACCAGTTTAAGACCATATTAGAATAGGGCCCCTACTTATAAGGGTCATTTGGTCCCCAAGGCAAGCTCTTTCGGACTTCTTGCTCACCCTGTGTTATGCACGAGTTACGGTTGGTCATGTGGGGATCGTTGAGCTGTTGCCCTCGTTGCTCAAAGCAACTGCTGGCTGCCCAAAACTCAATTATCTTATGGGCACCACCTCGAGACCTTAAGCAATCCAGTTATACGTCAGTACACCCACCCCAAAACCCCATTCGAATCATTCAGATCCCTTATGCGATACCCTTATAGTAAACAAAACAACCCGAAACCTCAATGACAAAGCCGATGTGGGTCTGAAGTTGTGGAAGTTGGGGACCGAACCTCAGCTATTGAAGCCTGGCCTTACACCCTGAACTTTGCATTGCTACAGCCCATCTGTAGCTCTGAAACATCATCGCAACCCTAAACCCCCCTGAAATATAGGGGCATTAAGGGTCACAAGGGACCATGGCGTACGCAGTGTTATGTTGGTAAGCATCTCCATCTTCATTCTACCAAAAAATCCCTTTCAAGCCGCTGTTTAAGCCCTCCTTAAAGCCCCCATTAAAGCCACCCCCTTTAAAGCCCTCCCTAAAGCCCGGCTAGGCCTGCTGCTTGTGCGATGCGATGAGTGCCTTTAGGTCCGGGCCAGCCTGGTGTCGGGGTTCAGGGGTTTTGGAGTTTCGGGTTCAGGGTTTAAGGGTTTCGGGGTTTAGGGGTTTAGGGTTTGGGGCTTTAGGGTTTTGGGATGTGTTGGGGTTTAGGGTTTAGGCCAGGTCTTGGGGTTCGGGATGTAGGAACAGAATGCAGTTCTCAGGCTTTTCCCAGAGTGTACGACAGCGAACTATCGCATCTTTCCGTTGCAGCAAGCTGGCCTGAGTTTTCACGTCCTCGCCCACGAAGATAGAGCAGGTCTGCCGAGTGCCTCGCTGCACCTGTGAACGAACAGGGCGCCGAAATCTTGTCTCGTCCTAGTCCTAGCAATTAAGGGCAACCCTAACCCTAAACCCCATCGGACGTATCACGTCATGGTGAGCGTTGGCATCGACGGCCTCGAAGGCGGTGCCAATGACCGACAAGCAGATCTTGGGCCTTGGGTTGCCGCAAATCAGGGGTACCTTATTTTGGGGCCCTTATAATAAGTTTAATAAGGATCCTACTATTTAGGGTACCATAGTAGGGGTGCAGCGACTGAAGATTGATCGATCAGTGGAGGTGCAGAAAGCTGACCCGCCTTTCTGCTAGAGATGGGACAAGCCTGGGTTGCAAGCTGGTAGACGTCCGCCACCGCATCGGCGTAAGACTGGCAAACCAGGAAAGCGTAGCACAAACGTTGAGACCAACAACCATCGTTCGCAGAGTAGTGTGCTGCAGCAACAGCAGCAGGAGTAGCAGCAGGATCTGCATCAGGAGCAGCAGCAGAAGTTGCAGCAGGTGTTGTCGTGGTCGTTGTTGTTGTTGCTGCGGCTGCTGCTGCAGCAGCGATCGAATGTTTTCTTTTGCGATGAAACCAGTGACCAGTGGTAAGTATCCTCTTTGGTGCTAGACTCATCAGAGAAACACCACATGCAGCAACAGGACTTACATCAGAACACGCATTAACAACGACAACAGACATAAGATCGAATATCCATCAACATTAGCATCATCACCAACATCAACATGAGAGCAGTATCCCCAACAACATCATCATCATCGTCAACATCCTCATGGTCATCATCTACACCTCTCAACCGCAAGCCCTGAACCCTAGCCCTAAACCTCAGCGCTCGGATGGCGCCTGCTCGAAGCGGCTAACGAGGCTCTGCAGATCTCCAGCAGGCATCCGGGGGTCCGTGGTCGTATCCAGGTTGAACCACTGCTGAAAGATACCTAGGGTTTAGGGTTTAGGGCTTCAAAGCCTAAATCCTCGACTCTAAAACCTCAACCCTGAGCCCTCTTGAAGGAAGCTTCGAGGAGCTTCCGGATGTTTTGTGTTAGTCGGTGATGGTTCAATCTGCCTGTTCTTCGCTTGGGCTTGGAGTTTGATCTCTCTGTTCAACCAGGATTTGCGGTTTCGGAAACCCTAAACCTAAGAACGGATCAAGCTGAGATTCCGGAGGAGTAGCGCTCTGCCAGGCGTTCCACAGGCACCCTGCTGCAGCACGCAGTCTACTTAAAGCGTGGCATGCCCTATCTGCAAGACTCACGTAAGTAATGACGTCGCCGGCATGGAAGACTCGAAGGCTTTCTGCCACCAACTCAAAAAGTGCTCTTCATGAGAACCACAACCACAGCACGAACGCATCATCACTGTGATTGCTTTCGCTGCTTTCGCTGTGTGTATGGCGGGAGCTGAAATCGCAGCGTGCTGGTCAAATGAACGTTAGCGTCTTTATATCATTGTATCAACGCCTCAGGGTACTCAGACCGCTCGGCAAGCGTTTCAAGCATGCTAGCATGGTAGCGGCATGCGAAGCTATCGTGGTAGAAACAACAGGAAAGAAAAATGGCATCGCCACTCGTCACTCTGTACCAGGATCAAATTGAAAACATCAGCAAGAATGTAAACATGCAATGTATGTATGAGCATGAGCATATACAAACGCATCTCTCTCTCTCTCTGTCGCTATCTCTCGCTCTCCCTCTCTCCCTCCCTCTTCGCTTTGTGTAGCTTTGCAGTACATGCATGATTCCAAAGGAGATATGCGATGTACGATTATGTAGTTTGAGTTTGACTTCCGGCTGACCGCTTGCTGACACTGCCAGTTCTCGCAAGATTGGCGCAGTGATGGAAACAAAGATTTGCAAGTTGCTGCAAGATGAAAGCAACAGTGTTATTCTGGCAATGGATTGAAGCTTTGCCCTGTGTGCCTTGATGCTGCCTTGACAAGCTCACATCTGGGTTTTAGGAAGTGCGGTTCAGGGCCTTGGGTTTTATTCGACATTTCTTTATATAGTTGCAGTCAGGTAGAGGTAGAGTAAGCTATATTCTAAGACCTGGAGCCAAGTAAATCGCACCGCTGCCTCAGCAAGCCGAGGCATCGAGCAGTCTCCGGAGTAAACACCTGCCACTTTTGATAATAGGGTCCAGGTTATAATATAGTACGTAGCGTCGGGCTTAGAGTTTCGATGCTATGCCATGTATCTACAACACCAGGTTGCACCATGCTGGACGACGCACTTTCTTATTCTGTCCGAGGGGTCTTGAGTGCCACGGGAAACCACCAGCACTTCAGGCCTCTACGGTGAACCTGCCATGCCAGTCAGTTCTTGTGATGACCATGGAGACTGCCTCTGGCACATGCATCGCATGTGATCTTCTTCGGAAGACTTTCCTACAAGCTGGCCCTGAGCCCTAAAACCCGAAAAAACCCGAAACTCCTAAACCCTAAAACCCTAAACCCCAACTTCCTAAAATCCCCGAAAGCAGGGGGGCGACAAGTCGCCGGGCCGGCAGGCTCGGGGCACTCGTAGACGGTGAAGCTTAGGACGGTGGTGATACCCACCTGGCGTCGGGCTTCCGTGGGCTTTTTTGCCGCATCTCCAGCATCTGATTACAAGGGTTTTGCGGAGCTTGTTATGCTAGTTATACTATACTACGGCACTATATTTTATCGTATGTTTATTAATGCATGGTTTACTATCTACTATTCTATACCACACTACACTACACTAGACTAGACTTTGCTGGACTGTACTACACGATCCTGCGCTGTACTTGTTCTACTACACTACAATAATATGCTATACCATACTATACTATACTCATACTAAACTACTCTTTACTACACTGCACTACACTACACCACACTACACTACACTACATTACACCACACTACACCAGACGAGACTATCCGATACCAGACTATACGGCACTGCACTATACTATACTGCCCTACACTATACTATACTAGACGAGACTTGACTAGACTAGACTGGACTAATTTACTAAACGACATTACACAAAATACACTACACTATCCCATACTTGCTTCCTGCACTCTACTTGGTTATGCTTGACTACACAATACTATACTACACTATACTCACTATACATGCTATACTGTACTACGATACGGTGTGATACGATGCAATTCTACAGCATACTATGCTTTACTGTACCGTATATACACGATACTGAAATACACTACACCACACTGTTACACTACACCACGACACTATACTACACTGTACTACACTGTACACTACTGTACTCTACAGTACTCCACTCAACTCACTACTCTAATCTACTATACTCTACGATACTAACTGCATGTGTCTGAAGCCGCAATCCTAAGCGTACCGTCCTTTGCATTGTTTCTAAGACCAGATACGACGCAACTCCAGTTTCCCTCGCAGTTGCGCTCAAGAAGCTCTGAATGTGTCGATTTTTTGGCCCGTAGCGAAAAAAGGCTTATTCCAATCGTTGCACTAGACTGGACGCCGATCAAACCCCCAACTGTATGGAATCTCTTTGCCCCTGAACCCTGAACCCTAAAACCCTGAACCCTGAAGCCCTAAACCCTAAAACCCAAAAGTCTAAGCCTTAAACCTAAAACCCGAAAACCCAAAACCCTAAAGCGCCTAACCCTGAACCCTAGAATCCTAAAACCCTAAACCTTAAACCCTAAACCCCAACGGCAGAAGGGCAGGAGCAGCCCCCTGTCGACGTTACGAAAGCGCTAGCATACCATGGCAAATTGCGAAGGGTTTTTGTGTTTCATGGTATAGAAATGTATATGACAGTATGTCAATACCATAGTATATTGAGGAATGTGTTGTATATCATGGTATGTACCATAGTATACTGAGGGATACAAAAGCATATTAGGGTAACCACTAGAATAAAATATAGCATATTGCGGTATATTATGGTATACTGTTATCGTAGAGTATAGTAGTTTTGCATAAGAGCGCAGCCGCCTCGACACTCAGCGTCTGAGATCGGCCAATGACCTCCCAGAATTTCACGAGCAGAACGTCTTGGTTTAGGGGTTCAGGGATTTTCCTCCCCATCAAAGCGGGAAGCACGACAGCCTGTGATCATTGCGATACTCCAGGCTTGGATGCGTTCGAGCCTGAAGCTCCCTGATGCTATGTCGAGTGCAGGCAAGCCCTAAACAATAAACCAAACACTTTTAACGTCCTGCCTTGGTTGCTGCTCCACCACTGCTCACATTGCAGAAGTAGAACATGTCCTGGCAGCTCGACTCGTCCCCCGGACAGATGGACAGATGGGTTCAGGGTTGAGGGGGATGTGGAGGATGCAGCAACATCCGTCAACATGCACTCGTCAGACATCTTGGCCGAAAGAAGCCAAAAGAGTTCCGTCACTTAAGCTTGGCTCGTTTGCTTGTGAACGGGACCTCACAAATCTCCCGGATGCAAGTGACGATCTGCGTGAAATCCCTCTGCAAAGCAAGCTGCAATGGTGATTCCCCCGCATGGTTAGCTAGGTGCACATCGGCGCGGGCTGTGAGCAAAGCCTGCACGGTTTCCAGGCTACCAGTCGCACAGGCCGCCAGCAAAGGAGATGTCCCGGCGATGTCTTGCTTGCTGTGATCAGCGGCAAATGCCAGCAGCAGCCGAACCACGTCGCTATGACCGTTCAGCGATGCCGCCAGCAAGGGGGACCTGCCACCTCTGTCGACGTGATCCAAATTCGAGCGCTCGGATATCAACAGCGATACCAAATCCATGTGCCCAATCTCTGAAGCGGCCAGTAAGGGTGAGATGCCCCGAGTGTCCGACTCCTTCGATGCTCCGTTTGCCAGCAAAACCTCCACGACACGTAGGCGACCTCTCTCGCAGGCGGCTATGAGAGGTGAGATATCACTGCCTTCTGAGGCTTGCGCGCCGACACCAGCACGAAGCAAGAGCTCCACAACCTCCCAGTGGCCATTCTCGCAAGAAGCCAGCAAAGGTGATGCCTCTCCATGAGTGCAGTCAGGGGCTGCCCTTGCCTCAAGCAGCATCTGCACAACATTGCGGTGGCCGTTCTGGCATGCTAGCAGCAGCGGGGACTTGCCCCACTCGCCCCCTTTCTGCTTGGCACCCCTCTGCAGCAGCAGATGCGCGACCTCGACGTCTCCCTTTTCGCATGCTACCGCAAGGGCCGATCTTGCTGATATGCCCTTTCCATCCGTCTTGTCGAGGTCGGCGCTTGCGTCCAACAAAAGTCTCAGGAGCTCCGATCGGCTTCGACGCGGGGGGCCCCCGACGCCTCGCCTTTCGGTGGGGTTTCCGGCGTCTGCTACGAGCAAGAGGGCGAAGTCTCCGCTCTTGTTTGAGATGTTCGGATCAGCTCGGGCTGTAATCAAAAGTCGGGCGATGCCGATCTGATTATTCTTGCATGCTACCAGTAGCGGAGATGTAGCATCCCTATCAACGATGTTTGTGGTAGCTCCTGCTTCCAGCAGAAGAGATACCAATTCCAGTGAGCCGTGGCGGCAAGCAGCTAGAAGCGGGCTGACTCCCAGAGTATCTGCAGAATCAGTGCATGCACCAGCCTCAACCAACATCCGGGCAATTTCTACAAAACACCCACTGCACGCAGCGAGCAACGGAGATGTGTTGAACTTGCTCGAGATCTCCATGTTTGACCGGGCCTGGAGATACCATATAAAACGATATTATACTGATACCATGCTTTACTTTACTAAACCATACTGTACGATACTACACTATACGATACTGTACTAAACTATAGGACACTATACTGCAATATACTTAGATGTAAGTAAAACACCACTTTTTCCAGAATACACTGTAGATGTGAAATCTGTTTGAACGGGCCTGGAGCAAGATCTGCACAAGTTCTTTGGGGCCGCCTCGCAGGCAGCTGAGGAACAGAGGCGTCCTCCGCCCCTCTCCTGCGGCGTCTTTGCCGGGTTTAGGGTTCAGGGCTTGAGGTTTATGAGATTTAAGGCTTAGGGTCTAGGAAGTTTAGGAAGCTTAGGGTTAAGGGTTACTAATCCTAAACCCTAAACCGTCCCCTCTCCTGCTGCGTCTTTGTCGGCCCCTGCTTCTAGGAGACAACGAGCCACCTCAACGTGCCCCTCGCTGCAAGCCTTGGTTCCCCAGTAGCCCTTTAAATTGTATATTGTAGTATATTATATTATAGTACGTTATTATATGTTTTAGTGTATTAAAGGATGTTATAGTAGGTTATAGTAGGCTATAATATATTATAGTGGGCATGGTTTGTTTTGCTTATGCCGACGGTTTCTCCCCTTATGCGACCGGCTTTTCCTTATGCTGACGGTTTCCCCTCTTATGCTCATCTGGCTTCTTCTTATGCGAATCTGGCTTTTTCTTATGCGAACCTTGCNTTTTGCCGCTTGAAAATCAACCTTGATGCACATGCTCGTATGCGCGCATTCTCCATGGGCCTGACGTCGGCGTGGTCTATGCATCATGGACACGCCTTCATGATCCTCCCGTCGCAGGCGTTCCAAAGAAAGGGCCATGTGCACGACGCACGATGCAACGGAACCTGGGATCCGATCGCGATCTTCTTCTGCGATATCAGATCATGTCCACATCCTGTGTCCATAAGGAACTTGATCTTNTTCCAAAGAAAGGGCCATGTGCACGACGCACGATGCAACGGAACCTGGGATCCGATCGCGATCTTCTTCTGCGATATCAGATCATGTCCACATCCTGTGTCCATAAGGAACTTGATCTTCTTGCGAAGGATGACTGGTTGGACCATGCAACGAAAGATCCCTTTGTCGATGACTCTTTTGCTATCCACCGCGTTAAGGTTCCTCTCCATGATCTGATCCTCACCATCATAGAATGCTACCTCCGCAACTTGCGAGGTCCCAGGCAATCTGACGTAAGCCACGCGATCACCCTCTTCCTCATCGTTGACCATGTCCTTCATGGTCTGTGCTTTGAGCCGTGCTTTGTGTTTCGCAAATTCCAACTCAGTTGCTCGACTAGTATCATTCACCATTGCTATCACGTCAACTTTGACCACTTCGTGATCCCTCTCCTTGTAGGATCTTCGCGGCTTTGTCGGTTGAAATCTCACATCTTTGGCAAATGAGACTTGTCGACGTTTCGGCGATTTGGTCGGCGAGGCCGGCCCAAATGCTTCGTCGTCGGTTGAACAATCAGAGTCCACATCACTGTCAATAGAAGAGCAATCTGACTCGTCATCGGCGATGTACGAGGACCTCTTCCAAATAGCAGGTGCAGATGGATTCCATGCTCGGCACATACGGATTGCAGGTGCAGCAGGCTTGGCCTTGGACTTTGCCGTCTTCTTGGCTGTGGCGTTGGGCTCAGACTTAGCTTTCGCCTCCGCCTTATCCTTGGCTTTTGCTTCTGCTTTTGCTGCCGGAGTAGCTGGAGCTGCTTCATGTTTGAATGGGCAATTCTCCCGGGAGCAAGACCCTGTCCGCTTGAAGGTAAAGCACACTTGGTTCCCTGTTCGTCCGGCAGGACTTGGCGTCCTCGGACGGTTTGGTGTCTCAGGAGTCTTCTTGGAATGACTGAATGGGCACTTGTCACCANTTCCCTGTTCGTCCGGCAGGACTTGGCGTCCTCGGACGGTTTGGTGTCTCAGGAGTCTTCTTGGAATGACTGAATGGGCACTTGTCACCATTTCTACAACCAGCATCGGTGAAATGAAACTTGCACCGAATATTGGAATCCGTAGACTCACTCCTGGTAGTCTTCTTGGGCTTGCCTTTCCCCTTGGCTTGGGCTTTGGCTTTGCTCTGCGGAAGCACAGGAGCTGCGTCATCAGGTTTCCCATTTCCTTTGTTGGGTTTCCCCCCAGTAGAAGTTGGTGGTGGCTTGGCTGGAGCAGCAAGAAGGTCCTTTCTTCCAACATCTGACGTAGGCCAATCTGGGTTTGCGTCAGGTTGGACTGTTCTCGCCGTCTCACGATCGTCCGATCAATGATATTCGTGAGGTTCTTGTAGGATCGCTTGGGATCGTCGTAGGAAAGATTCTCATAATGCAATCCCAGTTCAAACTTCATACCCGGAGAGTCACAACAGATCACGTAGAGCTTTCTCAGAAGGGACGTCTTCTGGTCGCATACGATTGATGATCTCCAGCCACGTTTGCTTGAACTGATGCAACTTATTGTCACCTTGGAACTGCAACTTCA
>BGNK01000797.1:157853-181723 GCA_003297005.1 Symbiodinium sp. clade A Y106 | reverse complement strand
TAGGGAAAAGCCAGGTGGGCATAAAGATAAGCCAGGTGTGCATAAAAAGGGAATCCAGGAGCATAAAAAGAAAAACCATTCGCATAACGCCTGAAACCATGGCCCCGGCATGCCGTGAGCGGGGCGGAGGGGAAGGCCGAAAAAAAAGAGCATAAGAAAAAAACCCTCAGCATAAAAATTAATGCCCAGCCCTATTATAGTAGCCCCTGTTTAATAAGGGTGGCCCTTTTCCTACTACTGGGTTTTAATGAGGGAACCCAAACAGAAAAAGGGCAAAAGGGTACTACGAGGAACCTAGAAGCACAGTTCAAGGGCGCATTGCCACGCCAATCTGCTTTGTCTACCTGGGCCCTGGCCTCAAGCAGCAGCCGGACTGCCTCCAAGTGGCCACGTGTAGATGCCGCGAGCAGAGCCGTCTCCTATACATAAAATGTACATATATATATATACACACACAAGACGCTATAAGTTATATAACATTACAGAACCATATGCTGCATTTCTATAAGCGGAACAATATACCGGAGATAATACACCATAAACTCTTTACTACCTACTATATACCATGTACCATATACGATATAGTATGTAATATGTACTACATACCGTAAACGATACAGAGAGGGAAACCCGGTTGGCCCCTCCCAAACGATACACTATATAATATCTACCATATACTAGATACTAGATACTAGACACTAGCTACTAGAGACTAGCTACTATGTACTATGTACTAGGTACTATGTACTACGTTACTATATACTAATACATATATATATATATATACACACACACCGCCACCAAAAATTACGCAATATTTACAAGAGAGGCTCCTGCGGCCAGTTGGCAACTTGATCCGGATCCAGCGGCGTCCGTAGCAAACTCTCAAGGCGATCCTGAGAATCGGTGGCCTCCCGAAGCTCGTTGGCCTGATCGCCTTTCAGGAAGAGGAGGATAAAGGAAAATACATATATGTACATATGTACATACATACAGTTATCTAAGATCTATATGCAAAAACAGATAGATAAACAGATGAGTAGACAGATAGACAGATGGATAGATAGAGCACGTGCCTTTTAAACTCTATTGTGTTGTGCTGTATCATACTGTGACATTTTCTTGAACATGCGATACTACCGCGCTGTACTGTACTGTACCAGACTATACTAGACTACACTTTGCTCTGCTATGCTATACTCTACGGTACTGCATATTATTCGGCTATAACTATGTCAATCTTCATGCTTTTGTGCAAGTCTATACATATACTTGAAATTGCACAGACCAACAAACAGACACACATATAATATAGATAGATAGATAGATAGACAGATAGCTAGATAATATAGGGGCCTTAGTAATTAGAATACGGCTTTGCGGCTCATTATACTATATAATGAAAATAAGGAACCCCCCAAAATAGCATTGATAATTCTTCTGTAGGCGTGCCTTCAAGGAAGGGGAGGATCAACAACTGCAGCTGCCGGCCCCGGAGCTGGGCAATCGAGGTGCTCTCGCACAAAACCTGGCCTCCCTCGAGGATCTGCAGCTGGAAACGACTTGCACCTTTTGGGGTGTAGGGCTTAAAGTTGAGGGTTTCGGGTTTGGATTTCTGAGGTCTACTTCAGGGCAGTTCTAGGAACTTAGTGAAGAATCGCAGTTTCGGTGAACCCCAGCCTACCAAAGTGCTAACATGCTGCTTCACGGCCTTCAGCGTGTCGCCACGCTGCAGAAAGATGTCTTCAACTTCATCATCTCCAAGCACCAACTCTTTTCCAGAGAGAGTCTGGAGGCATATCATCCCTAATGTAGGGGCCTTAATATTGGGGTATACTATACTGTAAATATACTAATAATAATGAGGAACCCCCAAACATGTATAGGTAATTATTAAGGCCCCTATATTGCAGCCTCACTGCTCGCTCTGTCGCTCGATGCGCTAATCGGCTGGTCGGCCTAGCTCTTCAGCCTCGTCGGTCACCCGACTATCGGCTCCTGTGGGCCACGATTACCCGATGTAAGGACAAAAGTGAGCAAACTGCTACTTAGTGGGGCGGGTCATACCGGCACAAACTCTGGCAGAATCATGTGACACGCGAATCATGTGGCTTTGAGCCAAAAAACTCCACGACGGACAGCTTCAAAGCGAAGCTTCGTGCTTGGTCCAGGTGTCCTGCGATCGCCACTTCAAGAAGATGAAGGAGTCAGTACTCCCATTAAGGAGGCCATGACAACTAGACTAATATAGGGTACTACATAATAACCCATACTTTTCTTCCTGATTATAATTATGGCAAAATGGCCCCAAAACCCTATTCTAATTATTAAGGCCCCTATATCAGTATCTCCCAGGGTTCCCCCGCATGCTTATAGAAAAAGCCCACAACCTTATTCGAATTATTGCGGCCCCCACATGAGCACTAAACTCTAAACCCTAAACCGAGAACAACCTCGCCTGAGCCTTTGGGTTGTGAACATCCACCATGGTGCAGAGCACCGGAATCGTGTCGGTTGCGAGTGTATTTCCCATGGTGACCTCGGAGTCAGAGGACCCTTAAAGGAACCCTCAAAGGAACCCACAAAGGAACCCTTAAAGGAATCCTCAAAGGAACCCATGGAGGAGGAGACTCAGATTCCCAAGATAGACCCCACTGGTACACAGTCGAGGGGATCCTAACAAAAAGGACCCTCAAAACCCCACTAGTAAATGAGAGGAGCCGTAGTATCAAGACACAACCCTTGAAAAGAGACCCCGAATTTTCTGAACACCGCGAATCGCACTGCTGTTTCAAACGTGGACCAAGACCCTGAACCCCTAAATCCCGAAACCTCAAAGGAACCCTAAACTGTAAACTTCAACCCAAGAGGACTCTTGAAAGATCCCTCAAAGGAACCCATAAAGCAAGCCTTAACTTAAAGGAACCCTCAAAGGAGCCCATAAAGGAGCCCGCAAAGGAGCCCATACAGGAGCCCTTGGCTTTGAAGGAGCCCATACAGGAACCCTCAAAGGAACCCGTAAAGGAATCCCTGACACCTGAAACTTCCGTCGAGCATCTGATCCAGTCTTACTGGCCGATCGTCCTCAGCCGCGAGCAAAGCAAGTAGAGCTGCGAAGCGAGGAGTGTCATTCATTACCAGTAGCAGTAGCAGTAGCAGTAGCAGTAGTAGTAGTAGTAGTAGTAGTAGTAGTGGAAGTACCAGTACTAGTACTAGTACTAGTACTAGTACTAGTAGTACTAGTTCTAGTGGTAGTAGCAGTAGTAGTAGTGGTAGTAGTTGGGGCTTTAGGCTTTAAATTTAGAGTTTGGGGTTTATTTCTTATTTTTCTAAAGGGCCTTTTTCTGGGGTTCAATTTAGGTTGCAGGGTTTTGGGCTTCAGGGTTCAGGATAACACGAACTCCTGCGAAGAACTGGGAAGCAGCAAACCTTCCAACCTTTCCAAACCAGCTAAACCAGCTGCAACTAGGCGAGGCACGCTATACGAAGGGGAACGTGGCTGTGCAGACTTGTGCTTTGAGCCAAGAAGCACCCTTGCACATCAAGTGGACAGTGTCTATGTCGCCCTAGCTGGCGCTCAACTCAAGTCGTCACAGAGACTGGCTTGAGTTTTTTGTTTGAGGACATTCTTCCGGAGCAGATATCTCAAGAGAGCCTGTTTAGGCAGGTCTGGTGCAGCAACTGTTTGTTCTGCACGGGATTTAGGGGGCAGGGTTTACTGGAAACTCTGGACCCTGAACTCGGAAATGTTGACAGTGGCCTTGCAGACCGGCGGCCATTGGTTTAGTTTGCCTTCTCGATCTCACTCCGCAACTCTTCCAGATGGGCCGTCAGCAGTCTTTGCTTCGAGCACCCAGACTTGCAATCTTTGTGCAAGATCCTACACCGAATCGCACATAAAATGAAGGAAAGGACCGGGCACAAGACAGGAAACTCGATGCTCTCATCCCTCGTTGCAGTGCACCTCTGAGCCTGTCCCTCCTTTGTTTCAGCATTTGCTGCCAGGCATTGGCACACTGTGCGAATTCATGCTGGCTCCATAGCTGTCGGGCTTGCGAAAATACTGAGGATGCCTCTAAATCAGCATCTCTATCGCAAAAAAAAGCAGAGATGGCCGACAGTCAAGAGCCAGCTGAACACGCAGGCATATTGTACTATATATAGGGAGGTCGATGAGCGGCTCAGGAGGGAACGCTTCTAGTCGGAGTTGTTGAAACTCTTTAGGGACCGTGGTCGGCTGCCACAGATTCGGCTTCTTGGTGGTGGGGGTTCAGCCGGCTAGAAGTCTAATTACCTTCACCCTAAACCCTAAAACGGCACACCCCAGTCTTCCACAGATTTTCCTTGGGCTGAGTTAAGCTCCCGTGCTTTGAGCAAGCCGATGTTCTGGTCCTGTTATGCTATATCAATCATTATCATATGATATTACATGAGACAACATTAAACTGGACCGTAACATACCATGTGATATCCTATGATGTTCCTTGTATTTCCTTGTATTATGTCTCATTATGTACTACTACAGCGTAGGATACTATAATACAGGGGCCTGAATTAATTAGAATAGAGCTTTGGCGCCCATTATACTAGACTTATACTAAGGCACCCCGCAAAAATGGTATTGATAATTATTTGGGCCCCTATATTACATCCTTATAATTGCCCTTATCGTAGCCCTTATAGACCCCTTTTAATAGAGCCATAGTCAAATTATTTAGGCCCCTATATTAGGGTTGTTTTGCAACCCCCACAAGGCGGCTGAGCTGGAAGCGCAGGTCTCAGATGGACGTCACGACATCCGACTTTGGGCTTCCGTTCCTTGCAGGCTGAAGATTTTCGGTGCTCTGTCGCTGAGGAGCCAGAGTCAGAGGGTTAAGGGTTTAGGGTTTGAGGGTTTAGGGCTGAAGGGTTTAGGGTTTAGGGTTTAAGGGTTTAGGGTTTAAGGGTTTGGGGTTTAGGGACCGCAACATGACCAGAAAAAACGATTGCAGCATCAGATCGAAGAAGCTTGCTCTTTCCGTCGCACTTCTCTCACTCTCTGTGGCTTCCCCCACATGTCGCAGATCGGAACCCTTCTTTGGAAATTGTAATTCAACCCTGGTCAAACACAATAGTCAAGCCCCAAGCCCTAACTCAACTCTGCCCTAAACGCCCCAAAACCTCAACCCTTCTTCGGAAACCCCAAACCCTAAACCCTAAACCCTAAGCCCTAAACCCTAAACCCTCAAGCCCTAAGCCCAGAGTGGCCCGACTCAGACGGGGCACTCTGGACCTCCAGGACGCACGGGCGCATATCCAACCGGGCCTGCGGAAGGGAGCTTTCTAGGGCAATGAAGAGCCCTTTCCCCGAAGACATGTATCAAATGTAATGTAACTGTAGATATAATAGAGTAAAGCATAATTTCATAATATAAGTAAGAAAAATTAACTTAAGATAACACACTAATAAGATCTGATTATAGTATTACGTGAGAGTCGGCCTGGCTGAGGGTGACTAGCCATTGTCGGCGGATGACTTGCCAAAGCTGTTGGCAGGCTTGGAAACCTCTCGTCTTCAATAATCGGGCCCAAAAAAATTTCAACCTTTCCAAGATTAAACCACATGCCTAATGCCAAGAAAAGTTAAAGTTTTCCCATTGACTATAAGAAACTGCCCGCTGATTGCTCGCGGCGGGGCTGGCCCCCACTGCGTAACAGTGGTTGTCTCTCGCGTGGGGAGCGGCCACTGCGTAGCTGCAAGAGCACTGTTGGTCTCACCTCCGGCAACCGGAGGTGCAGCATAGATAAGCATGTCTAGCAGTCTAGCATCCTCACCTCCCCATGTAAGAGGACCTCACATCTTCTAAGATGCAACTTGTCGTGTCACTGGCCTGGAAAGCTTTGTGCCAGGGGTGAGCTTGTGGGCATCGGCCGGAGCACGGAGGTCTGGCCCACCACATGCGGCGCCGAGGGAGCTGGCGGTGTTTGTGGTGGAGCCCACCTCAGACTCGGCGAGGCGCGCAGCGCTCAACATGTAATCCAGGCCCCTATATGCCCTATATAAACAGCTGACGAAGGGCAGCTGAACCTGTTTCTTTAAGGAATGGTTTTCGAAACAGAGGCCGCCACAGGTGGCTGATGTCTTCCAGCGGCACTGTGGGCGAACGGCCTGATGAAGATGCTTGAGACTTTAGGACAGCCTGTTGGGGCCCTTGACCCCAGGATCTCAGCCAGAATCGAGGCGACACGCTTCAGCTTAATGCCTATGAGCATGCGCTTTCCTCCACGCCCATCTGAAAACAGCCTCAACTTCTTGCGAGATTGTCGACGCTTGTCCCCCCAACGTTTTTCCCCCAAACGTGTGAGATGGGCACCTCCTGGGCTTGAGGCCGCTGTCTGAATCGCCTGGTTGACCATTTCTTGTGCCGTCCTCGCAGGGGGAAGACAGCCGACCTTCATGTCTAGTCCTGCGGCCAGAACGACGACAACGACGACACCCGCAAACAACCTACCAAAAAGACCCTNTTAGGGCCTTCTGACTCGTGATGAGAAACACCTAGACCCTAAACCCTAAATGCACTAAACCCTAAACCGAGACCACTACTGCTACTTTCGAATTTTGTTCATCGTACTACTACTACTCCTACTACTACTACTACTACTACTACTACTATATACTACTACTACTACTACTACTACTACTACTACTACTGCTACCACGACGACGACGACTACTACGACGACAACTACGACTGCGACTACGACTGCGACGACGACGACAACCGCTTCTGCTTCTATGCCTCTGCTTCCACGACTACTACCACTACTACTTGTACTGCTACTGCTACTCTTACTGCTCCTGCTACTTCTGGAGCAGTTGTTTTCTCGGCTTGGGGCTGTTATTCTGAGTTTATGTCCTGCTGGGCCTTGCATATTCGGCATACTGTTTTGATGAACTCCAGCATGATAAGCCATCGATGCTTCTGCGAACCAGAGACAAGTACAGTAACGGCATTTTACCATGTTGAAGCTGTAGCTGACGGTTATCTCATTATTTGCGGCGGCCTATGAGTACAATAATTCCGTCATGTTGTGGAAGGGGCTGGCGGCAGTTGCCCTCTGACAAAGTTGCCCGACTCGCCATTTCAGCGGAGTTACTCGTGAACCCTAAACCCAAAAACCCAAACCCCCACAAAATGCTCCCAGAACGTCCTGATATCAGGCCTGGCATTGCTCAGCGTGCGGTCTAAGAAAGGCAATGCTGGCGAGGGCGGCGGGTGTGGTCGACCGCTTGAGCTCGGGCTGCCTGTGAAGACCTCACAAGTGGGTCTAGGGCTTAGGGGTTTAGGGCCGTTTAGGGGTTTTGGGTTTAGAAGTTTAGGGTTGAGGCGTTGTTTCGCAGCCCTAAACCTTCAAAAAACCCTAGATCCTGCCGAAAGTATTGCACGGAATGGAACGCCCAGAATGAAGAAGCTCAAGTCTCCAAGCTATTCCGGTGTTCCCAATCAATCATGCATGAGCCGTGCATGAGATGCATTTGGCAAGAAAAATAACTTGCCCCACTCTGAAATTTAATACCACCTCCCCGCCCTTGAAACAAAAAGCCAGACGAGAGCCCTGTTGGGCCCCGGCTGGACCCATCGACTTGAGTGCTTGTAAGAAGTTCACCTTGGGACGGATGTTTTAGGGCTTGCGGTTTCAGGGTTTGGGGTTCAGGCTAGGGTTTGGCGCGGCTTTGAGGGGTTCAGGATCCGGGGGCTTAGGGCTGGGTCGCTGCAGGTGAGGGCTTTCAGGTTTGAGGTTTGCGGCTCTGCACCCTCTCGGACTGTGCGGGTGCACTACGGGGCTCTGTACACGACATAATAACCGGTTTTGAAGACTGGACTATGATAGAACCGTTCGATATACGTAGATGTATAAGTGTAGAAACTACACACGCACGTTCCAAAAAGTAAACCCGTCTACAGCACTCGCAAGCCGTCTTTTATGACCCCTGCTAGGATTCTCATAGACCCTTTCCAGAAGCCCTAAACCCTAAACCCTAAACCCCTTATAGTACCCCTATAGTACCCTTATAGATCCCTTTTTGCAATCCTTTTAAGAACCCTTAAAGGAACCCTAAACCCTAAAGCCTCAACCCCGATGATTCAGCAAAGGGGCCGGCTCGGGTTCGGGCAAAGGTGCAAAAGGCTTCGCCTGAAGCTTCGGTCGCAGGCCTCAAAGCGGCCCCTAGGGTGTTTTGACGGCGAGGGAGGAGTCAGGCGACAGGGGTTGAGGCGAAGAGGGCTATGAGGGTTCTATTAGGCTTCTGCTTCCGATTGGAGCGCCAGGTTTTTGCGTGAAGGGTGCCGAGTCAAAGAGTGAAGGTGTCGGACGCAAGCCTTCGGAGCGCTTGGGATGTAGAAATCACAAGCATGCGAGTTGGGCTTCTTGCGGTTGATGATCTGGAGACGACAGCCCAGCCACCTTAAATGACTTACATGCCTGCACAGCACTTCCATGCGAACTGATTGGCAGAGGAGCGCCGAATTTCATTGCACCCACCATACCTCTCATCTGGAAGAATCAAGTGCTGGGCTCCTGATACTCCGTCAGATTGAAGTTCGAAACATCACTGCTGCGCTCCGTTCCGTAGCACCACTCTCTCAACTGTTCTATCTTGCCACCTCCCCCGCTCCTGACATCCCACACTTGGTGATAACTTCGATCTTGGCATTGCTCCAACATGTTTTGTTCGTGCTGGCTGCTCTTTCTGCTCGTGCTCATCTTGTTCCTCGCACCTTGATGTTCGCTCGGTTAATAATATACCATTGTGTTGCGTGGCCACTGCTTGCAATGTCGCTTTGACCTTTCCGCGCATCGCTGACACAGAATGTTCTGGGTGTCAGCTGTAAGAAAGAAAGCGTAGCCTCTCAACCTCAGCTAATCATCACCCCCGTGATCACCATCCGCATCGTCGTCGTCATCATCACCATCACCATCACCATGACCACCAAAATCACCATCACCATCACCACCACCATCACCACCACCGGCATCAACTCACAATCGTCAGAACGACCACGAACAGTTTGAGAATTACCCGTGCTGTCGCCACCCCTGTTTCTGTCATTTTTATGTTGGCTTTGGGACTCCCCTGCCTGGTGCATCTTCTGGCCAAGGCCTCCATGGGGACATGGCCGCAGGCACATCCTGCATCTTACAGATTCGAGTTTTGAGTTCAGGGGCAGTTTGGGGAGCAGAGAGGTTAAGGACTTGAGCCATCGGCATTCACTCTGTTAAGGAATAAATCCGCGATCTAGGTTTCTGCATTGGTTTGGCAATGCAGGGGGCATTCTGTGGGTCTCTTCCACAAAACAGTTTTGCTAGGAGTCTGCTGCTTCGTGCCCTGCACGGCCATTTCCGCTTCACGAGTTGCGCCCAAGACCACGGACGGAGTGAATAACTTCAAGCCACTCAGTTCGCTGACGAGTACTGAGTGCAACATCTTTGCATGGATCATGCACTCATCTCTGAATGAGCATGACGCAGATAACAATTGTCAAATTATGCATGCAGGAAGGTTTTCATTCCGTCAACATACACCTCGAGACCTTGCTCAGGCCCTGCCTAGCAAAAGCTCGACAACAAAACCCCTCCCAAGAAGAAGGCCTCCAGGGGACGGCTGTGGCCAGAGGCAGACAGCAGCCTTTGCGCCTCAGCCTGCTCCGGGGAGAGGGGGTAAGCAGGGTTTAGGTATAGGGTTTAGGGTTTAGGGTTCGGGGTATTGCCATTGCTGTCACTACGACTTGTTGTGTTTTTAAGCTTTGGGGCTAACAAACGTGTGCTGACATACTTACATTCCGTTCCACTGCTGTTCCCTTTCTGGCATCCTTGTACTGGCTACTTTTCCTTCTATGACTACTACGACTACTACTAACGAGGTTGACAGGCATCTCCGGCAGCATCGTGCTGCTGTCAGTCTTAATTCTGCTGCTACTAGTGATTATGATGCTACCCCACTTCAGACCCTTAATGCTTGTACTGCTGCAGTTGCTATGTTCTAGATGGTTAAAGGTAGTCGTCACTGCACCACTCGTGTAGTCAGAACTCGTTTCGCTGTCATGATGAGGACGTCGCGATGACGGCGAAGTTGCCGACGGCCGTTATCATGATGCGGCTTGTATCGGCTTGTACATGGCTCTAGCCACGCCTTGACGACTTTGTTACTGTTGCTGCGGATGCAGCTTGTGTTGCTGCTTCTCTTGGCGGCTGGTGTTGTGGAGGCTATTGTCGCTTACGTGTGTTACACTGGTGGTTGTGCATGGCAGCTGCTGTTGCTGTTGCCAGCGGCGTTGTTATTGCTGTTGCTCTCGCTGAGGTTCGTGCTTATGCTGCTGCTGCGATGCGGTGGATAACGCCTTGTACCAGTCGTGCAGATGCAAGTACGCATCCGTAATCTTATTCTTGTGGCTACTCTGGGCCGTGACTAACATGAACCGATGCACTTGCCAGTACGAGTGATTCTTGATCGTGAAGGAGACCTAGACTGTACTGTTTACAAACCAATGTCCGTCCCTCTGGAAGCAACAGAAGTACTAGCGGTAGCGGCAGCAGCAACAGCAACGACAATGCAAACAGAACCTGCAGCAACCGCAACCGCAGCAGCTAGAAGAGAAGAAGTGACTTTGGATTACCCTAAACCCTAAACCGTTTCTATGTAGTTCTCCTTGCTTACTGCATCAGGCTTCAAGTTTGCTGGCTCTGAAGCAACACAGACTTTGAAGCCGGTGGCTTTATTTATGCTCTCGGGGCTGTGGGGAGAATGTACAGGGTCCGGGTTAGGATGGCATCCATGGTTTCATCTTCAGGCGACTCTTCAGACCCTCTATCGAGGTGCCATATTCGACAATTTGCTAAGCCCTGTTTGGCGGGGGGCTTCTGTGGCACCTTGAAGTGGTAGTATCGCCGCGACTCGTTCAAGAGCGAAGTGGCCTGACGGTACACTTGGTATTTCATAGGCCCCTAGAATGCACATAATTAGTCCAAAAAGCTTGAGCCTGCAAAGCCTCTCACTGCAAGCAAAAAGAAGAACTGCTACACCTCAGCTGCATGAACAGAGTTTGTCGTATCACAGTACAGCTGTCGCAGATTGCTCGACGCTGCACTCACTTGCGCGGCATTGCGTAACAGCGCACTATGCAATGCTTCATTGTATGTCACCAAGATTCGCTGTGTGTCCGGATCCGCTGACAGCTCTCCACGCTTCTCTACGTGGCATCGCATGGTTAAATGATTACGATTTCATTGCGTATCACGACATCTGGCTACTCGGGTAATCTTCATGACGCTACGTTACATACGCGCTACTGGCTTTCGAGATACCGTCTCGGACGTGTCGCTTTGCAGTACATTGCGATTCCATGCAGAACATTGTGGTATCCATGTTTCATTGCCACCAATCAGTTTTCTTCCAGTCTCTACAGTGGTGTACTCTGCTGCCTATTTCAGCTATGGTGTTTCAGAGCATGTTCATGGTGTGCACTGGTTGTACCGAAATGGCTTGGCTCGATAGGTCCTACCCGCACACATCAGAATAGAGATGGGATGTAATTCTCAACTACGTGATGTGATGCTCAAGGACTTCGACGTTCACCATCTCCTGTTGCGTTTCATTCTGCCACAGTGCGACACTTCGACTGCCACACCATGACATCTCACTAGGTCCCTGGGCCCAACAGGAGACTATGAAATTCGACGGCTCGGCATAACATACCCGAATATAATGTGCACTGTAATGTAATATAATCTATAAAGAGCTTTCGTCAAAGTTCGTTCTTTCATGGTGGTTGGTTTGTTGGTGTGTGTTTGTGCTTCCGATGAACCTGGAATTCACTTTTTGTTGGACATGAACTCACTGATGCATTTTTGATATCTTTGTTTTCGAACGTCAAACCAACAATGATTTTAAATTCAAAGACTTTCTATTCTCTTCCATTATAGCATATTGAAATATAATATGACTCGTCTACATTCAAGCATCACCCAGAAAAGCCCTTTGCCTCGGATTCGAGGCGCTGCCGCTGCCGAACAGCTTCCCCCTGCAGCTCGGTAAGCCTGGACCGAACAGTTCCATGAGCAGTGTAAGGCGCCACAGGATTCTGCTGCGGCGGATGTTATGCTACTGAAATGGAATAGTCTTTAATCACCGTGATTCGTGATACGGTTGATGGACAAAATCCTGCATGACCCTAAGGACCCTAAACTATGGGAATTATGGTATATTCCTTATAATGGGTAATGCAGGATTTTGTCCATCAACCGTAGTACTGAGTACTGAAGGCGAGGAGACCCCCGCCTGTCATGGCAGCGTTCGACTACAACACGAACTTCTTCCAGCAGGGCGCTGTCCACCTGCAGCCGCGCCAAGGATAACAGGATGAAAAACTGCTGAACCTGCTGGAGATACTATAGGGGCCTTAATCATTAGAACAGGGTTTTGGGGCCCATTATACTATAATTATAATAAGGCCCCAAAATAGTATCGGTAATTATTAAGGCCCCTATAGTATTTGCTTCAAGGCTTGCCATGCCTCTTGCTCGTACTGCTGGCGACGAATCGCTGCGTCTCGCCGCAGTTGCGCCTTGCGATCGGCGGTCTGCTGCTCCAGCCACCTGCTGGCTTAATGTGATCTAACATATTTATATACTGCATATGTTTTATATATATATATATATATACATACATATGTGATCTGCACACACACACACGAAAAGGGGAATAAATCTTCCAGCTATCTGTTTCAGACCAAGGATGCTGCAAACTATGGCAGCCAAGAAGATATCACAAGCTGCAGTGCGAACAGTGTCACCTGTTGTTCTGCTGCGACTAGTTACTAACTCTTGAGATATTGGTACCACTACTGCTACTGCTACTACAATCACCGAAATTAAGCCAACTGCAATGAGCAGACAGGGCTGCAGTGGAGACATTTGAGGGAACCCTGAAGATCCAAAATCCCCTCACTAAGCCCTACAATAGAATGAATAGTATAGGCTATAATCTAATATAACTTACTTTAACATGATAATAATACAACACAACAACTTGAAGGCCTAAACCCGAAATCCCTACATCCCTAAACCGCTGAAACCTTGAACCACCGGAAGCTCTGCTGTGCCAAAAAAGGCTTACGGCCTGGTCCCTTGCACGAGCTGCTCATCCAGCTTCGAAGCGTAGAGGGCTCTGCATCGCTCGATGGTCTCTTCATCTGCCAGGCCTCTTCTGAAGGCTAAGGCGAAGGACTTTAGGATTTGAGATCGCGGATTTGGGCTTTAAGGGGCTGAGGATTAAGAATTTGAGGCGTCGGGTTCGGTAAATCAGAACTGCAAGAGCTCTCTCAAGGCTCCGGGGCCCAAGGCCCAGGAAGGGTAATGCCACTTTGGGGGTGTATGCCGTTTTTTGAGGGAACTTTCCGCTGGGGTTTAGGGGTGTTTAGGGCATGACATTTCACGGTCATCTGTCGGCGATCAAAGCTGAAATTGACCCTGATGAATCTTGGAAAGCAAACCCATGCAGCTGCACCCTAACCCGAAACCCAAAGCCCTTAACCCCAAGCCGTAAACCTTAAACCCTAGGCTAACCCGAAACCCTAGGCCCTTAACCCCAAGCCTTAAACCTTAAACCCTACGCCAGAAGCCCCAAGCCCGAAGCCCTGAACCGAACCCTAAACCCGAAAGCCAAGGCATTCCTCGGTGCAGCAGAGAGTCCTCCAGTGGCCTTTTCGGGCCTCTCCGGTGGTTCATCATCCACCTCTAGGTCTTCGACTCGTGTTTTAGGTTTGGCGCAAAGTTTAGGGTTCAGTTCATGCTGTGGGTGTTGGAGATTTGGGTAAAGATGGCCCCCTGCCAACAACTAAGGACAGATAAAGGGAAGCTAAGCGATCCTAAACCCCAAACCCTAGAAGAAGGGCCTCCCTCTTCCGGCCATCTTGAGTAGGGTTTAGGGAGTAGGGTTTTGGGTTTTGGGTTCAGGGTTTAGAGTTCAGGGTTTAGGGATGTTTAGGGTTCAGAGTTTAGGGTTTAGGGTCTAGGTTTAGGGTTCTGGGAAACTGCTTTCTCAACCAACTCTGACAGGCCCAGCTTAGCTGCCAGCGAGGGACATCCAGTTGCAAAGTCGCGTTTGGATCAAGCCAAGGAAAGTCTGGAAGCGGCGGCAGCTGGAAGTCCATTGCAGATGACACCGGCGGAGCCTCAAGAACATACTGAAACACTTGTTGCGCGTCTAGGCTCTGACCTCCGTCTCAAACCATGCGCCGAGACCCCCATCATCACGTTGCACCGAGAAACGAACCCCGACTGCTGCACATACATGTCCATGACACGGCCCGAACTAGCCCATGGTGCAACCCTCGTGCTGTTCAGCCCTGCCACCGGCTGCGACATTGCAGGTGGAATCAAAGGCGATGATGACATCCGCGAAGCGAGTTGGCGTGGCTGCGAGCTCCGGGAAGCCTTCGCGCGAGAGCTGTTGCGACGCAGAAACCCAAGAACAACACACCCGAAACCTGAAACACCACGAACGCAATATCAATGGCAAATATAACTGCAAGCAGACCCAGAGTGGGGTTCACACATGAGACACCTCAATAAATCGAAAGATTATTTCTTTTCCAGGTTTCCCTAGATTTTTACAAAACTCCCCAAACACTAACCCAATATTCAGACCTACGATCATCCCCTCATTTCCGGCCTGTCGCGGTAGCGGTTCCCCAGCGGAGCTCGCACAGGGCGAGACGGCCGGTAGTGGCGAGGCCAACTCCGAGGAAGCCTTCTGGTCGGTTGCATGAAGTTAGGGTGCAGGGCTTAGGGTTTTCAGGTTCAGGGTTTAGGCTTCCCTAAACCCTAAACCCTAATTTAGGGTATGAGAGTTTGGTGCTCGGCTCAGGGTGCAGGACTTGTTTCGTAATTGTCGTTGGCACGTGGTGGGCTGCCGTCACGGCTATTATCATTACTCTCTTCTCTTGCATCGGTCCAAGCATGCGCATTTCGCAGTTGCAGATTCAGGTGGCAGCTAGTGCTGTCGAGGCATCCTGGGCCAAAGATTGAAGGCCTTCCCGGATGCTGGGCTTCAGGTTTTCGGTCCTTGCACTTGAACTTGAAGGCGTTATGTTGTCCACCTCCATTGCAATGAGCATGCAGTAGTGCCACATCGAAGTCAAACATGAGAGAAAGAGGACATGAGAAGAACAGCCATAGTGTAAGAAATTAAACACGGGAAGAGAAAGTAGAAACAATGAGAACAAGGGAACAGCAACTCCTAGATGGACTCCGATAGAAGATCGTTTTCAAGAAGTTGATGTTACTAGCAGATGCAAAGCTGCTTCCCTGCTGCTGGCTCATACGGTGGGATTTTCGCCATCAATGCCATGGGACTACTGCCAGCATAATAATCCGACACCCTAAACCCTAAACCCTAAACCCCTAAACCTTGAAACCCTAAACCCTAAACCCCTAAACCCTGAAACCCTATACCCCTAAAGCCTTAAACAGGCTCCACTTCAATGCAAGCCTTCAACTCAAAACCCAAAGCCCCAGACACGGAGTCAGAATGGTAGCCTGATTGCACCCCGGAGATGATATAAATCCTGCATGACCAAGAATAAAGACTGTACATAGTTCGCATAGTCTAAGGTCATTAAGGTCATGCAGGATTTATATCATCAGCCTTATTGAAATCCTGAAACTTCAATCCGCAGACTTCTTGCTTTTGCGAGTCGCGGCCGGAACGTTCTGACCGCCAGTCCGGGTCGGATACATGGCCTTTACAATGTAGGGGCCTTAATAAGTACCTATACTATTTTGGGGGTTCCTTTGATGGGCTCCTTAAAGAGATCTATAAGGGATCTATAAGGGTACTATAATTTAGGGGCCTTAATAATTAACTATACTATTTTGGGGGTTCCTAGTTCTAACTATGGTATGATGGGCCCCAAAACCCTTTAATTACTTTTGGGATTTAGGGTCTTGGGTTTAGGAGTGATTCCTGGGCTTCTTGTATGGCGTGTATGGCGCTAGAAAGTTTGCTTTTGCAGTCCCCCAAAACTGAAAAAAAAAGGCTTCTATCAAACCTTGCAGGGTGTATCTGTAGAGGGAATTGTATCGGCTTCTTCGCTCTCCTGAGCCGTTAAAGTAACTCGGAGAAAGTAAGGATGTCGTTAACCTGATGCCCTAAAGTCTTGAAGGTCAACTATAGGAATGCCTGGCACTTAGAATCACTGTCATCTTGAAGCCACGTTTCAACTAGCTTCACGGAGCTCTACTACTTCTACAACTACAACTACAACTACAACTACAACTACTACTACTACTACTCTACTACTACTACTATGTGCTGGCTTACTTCTGCAGGGTTGCGGGAACTTGAGAGCTTCGGGGTTCTTGTGGGTGCTCAGAGGTTCAGGATTTGAGGCTTCAAGGGCGAGAGGGAGAGATGCGTGTGTGTGTGTGTGTGTATGCACGTGGGTGTGCGAGCTAGTGTTTGGGGGAAGGAGGGGGGCTTGTGGGGTTTCAGGGCTCGAACAGTGAGTGGGTTGAGTGCGTAATGCTTGGGTCAGGAGTTCATGAGTGAAAGCTTAGCCGCCGAGCTGAAGGCAAAGGGTTCAGGCCTTGTAAAGTTTTGACGTTATAAACTCCAAGCCCTAAAGCCCTAAAGCCCGAAAGGGAGCCCTAAACCCCAAGCACTAAAGTATTCTGATCGAACTATTGGGTTGAAGCTTCACGGACGTCCCTAAACCCGAAAGCCGAAAAGCCGTGAACTTCTGGCTTGCCAGCGAGCTTCTTCAAGTCCTAAACCATGATGCGCTCAACCCGAGGGTTACAGGGATCACGGCCTTAGGGGTTCAGGAAACCCTAAGCCCTACTATAATTACTATAAGCCCTGAACCCTGTACCCTAAACCCTGCGACGCCCTCAACCGGCCTGAAGAAATGGGTTCGGTGTTGACGGGGTAGTCACTGTTGCGTTGGGCACCGGCTCGACCTGAAAAGGATAGTACAGGGGCCTTATATAATGGTTGCAGTAGGGTGTTGGGGCATCATATCACAGTATAATACAATAACCGTACATTATAATTATACTATATTATATATATATATGTTTTTATTTATTTATATTATTGTTTTATTTATTTATGTATATACCTACAGTATAATATAGTATGCGTACATGACAGAAAAAGATATTGTTTCGATTTCTCCAAAATGCCAAAAAAAGCTAGTCAGCAAAGACATCGACGAGTCTCACAGCAACACTTCGAACCATCTCCATACAAAGACAGTCATCATGTAGCTACAGTATACAGTGTATAAGATACCTTCCAAACCCTAAAGACCCCGAAACCCTGGAACCCAAAAAGAAACTGAAGACCGAACCACTCTTAAACCCTACACCTACACACCCCAAACGCTGAGAATCCTGAAGACCTCGAGACATCCCCCAAACAAGGCCTGAGGGTTCATAACTTAAAGGAAGCCTAGAAAGAACCCTCAAACGAACCCTTGTAACACCCTTATATAGCAACCCCGTAGCCCCTGAACTACCATAAACCCTAAGCCCGACACCGACTAAGTCAAGGAGACCTCCAAACAGCGGCTCGGCATGGAGATCGGAGCCGAGAGAGGCAACTGCCACGGCGTCCGTGGGCTGAGCAGCATCTCAGCCTCTAGGGCTGCTTAAAGCAGCCCTTAGGGTTTAGGGTTCAGGGTTTGGGGTTTTGGGGGGGGCTTGAAGGGGCTTGGGGTTTAGGGTTTGGGATTTTGGGGTTTTGGGGGGGCTTGAACGGATTTGCGGATCGAGCTTTTTTGGTGGTGGGGTTCTTGAATCTTAGGCTGCAGGGTTAGGGGGTTACGGGTAGCTCTCAGAGTTCGAAAGGCTCTGAGATCTGCTCCTGCAGTCGCGTTGGGGGCTCAGGGCTTCAGCTCGAAGTTTAAGGGCCCATTTTGAGGATTTGCGGACGAACTTTGCGGTTTGGGATGTGACACGTGCGCGCAGGCCTGCGGCTGCGGGAAGACGGGTGATGTAGAGAAGGGCACCATGCAGGGCGACGGCAGTGGCTCCTTTGGACTCATCTGCAGCTCGGCCTGCGACATGGTTTCAGGTTTCGGATTCAAGGTTTGGGGTTTGGAGTTTAGGGTTTAGGGCACTTATCGTTTGGGGCTTCGGACCAGAATGACCGTCGGAAATAAGAGAGAAGGAACACACCTCCTTCGCTTGTCAGGCTGGGAAGAACCATGTAGAGCGGCGGCATTGGTTCACCGTAGCTGGAAGTACAGTGATCAGTGATAGCGCTGCTGGTCGCTAACCAGAACGAGAATCGACAACACAGTCATCACCGCCACCGTCATCATCCCTTCCTGACCCAAGAGCTGTTGGAACCTGCGATAGAGTCCACGGAGACGCGGGACAGATCGCTGCAGGGCGTGCCTCGCTAACAGCTTGCATAAAGAGATATTCGGTACTCTGCTGGCATGTTCTTCTATTTCAATGATGTCATCGTTCTGATCTTTTCTGACCCTACCCTGTCTCGACAAGTTTGTGGGTAAACATACAGACATCTCCTTGGTATCCTGTCGAGTATGGCAGCAGCGTTTTGAAACCCGCCTGTGGTGTGGCAACCGGCACCGCTGCGGAGAAAGCTGGCATCAAAGGGACTCCGGCGCTTCTCACAGAGTCGGCCTGTTCGGGAAGGATCAGCAGCAAATCTCTTCTGCAAGCTGGCTGCCCGGAACTGATGCCAAAGTTATGTCCGAAAGTCCCTGGACTTTGCAATGAGTTTGCAGCTAAAGCCGTTTTATGCCCAATGCGCAACTTCATTGCGAAGTTTTGATAGTGCCAGCATGGGAGGTATTGGGCGGATTGACTCCGACAAAGACCACACTGGAAATGATTTTGGAAGAACATGGCACAAGACAACTCCTTTGATGTGCTTCAGTCGGAACCCAAACCCCTCGTTCCTCACCCCGGAAATCACCGAATTCACCCTGCGATCCCCACAAAAGTCGCGAAACGACCCGGCTGGCACCTGCGAAGCGAAAGAGTCGGTTGCCAAGGCCACAGCGGGCCCTGGTCTCAGCACTGCCTGTGATAGGAAGCCCCAGAATCCATGTCAGGCTTAGCATGTAGGCTTTAGGACTATGCACATCATGATGATGACGATGATGCACAATGGTGCAGCAGTAGCAGAATGTAGTAGTAGTAGTAGTAGCAGTAGCAGTAGCAGTAGCAGTAGCAGTAGCAGTAGCAGCGCATCAGTACAGTAGCATTAGTGTCAGCAGTAGGCTGCAAAGTCGTCGTCACGGGTCTGCTGCATTCCCACAGTCCATGCTGTGCCAGGCGCCCTAAACCCTAAACCCTAAGCCCTAAACCCCCCTAAACCCTGAACCCCTAAACCCTAAAACTCGAAACCCTAAACCCCTAAACCCTAAACCTGCCAGGTGGCAGGAGTCTGCTCTTCAGGCTTTGGTGCGTCCAGCAATCGAGGTCCTTCTGCCTCTCCGTCCTGCCAGGCAAAGAACAGTCCAAATCGGAGCTGGCAAGGATCTCTATACGTAGATCCTGTATACTCTATACTGTCTATACTGCAACGAAGTCGGATCTCTATGAAGTCCCTTTGCCAAATCCTGGCATGCTGAGTGCTGCAACTGTAGTCTCACGATCCTCTGTCCGCTCTATGGCTCCAGCATGTGGGGATGGTAAGGTTCGGGCACATGCCGAAGCTTCCAGAACACTAAGATTCACCAGGTAGACAAGGCGTACTTCATGCTCGTATTGATGTCTGCCTGCCCCTGCAGCAAGGTCCTCTGGGACAGGAGACATCGGCGCAGCAACTGCCAAGTCAAGACGAGGAGAAAGAAGCCGACTTGTTGCAAAACACACACAGCAAAGACAAGCCTGCAGATCGACCTGCTCGCGGCACGATCTTGAAGGAGCCACAGGCCTGTACCGCGCAGGACCTCAGGCAAAAGGCTTTCTCACTTCAGGGCTGGAGCAGAGCCGTAATTATTACCCAATGGGCCCCCAAACCCCATTCTAATTTTTAAGGCCCCTATATTAAGCCTGGGGTCCCGGCTCCGGTGGGGAAGCCAGGGCTGAGAGGGAGGGAGCTACCTTCGACGCCGGCGGATCCGTCGAGCTCGGAGCGGGCACGTGCCGGGGTATCTGGGCCGGCAGGGCAGCAGATGCCCAAGGCCCTGCTGTGGAGGTCACGGCTGAAGGTAAGATAGGTCGGTAAGCCATTACCGGTGTTGGGCAGAGCTGGGGTGATTGCAGGGCTGCTGGGACAGGCGACGTTGCCTGGATGTGTGGTTGCGCTCCAGAAAATGTTGGCACTTGGGTGCACTGGGTTGCCAACACCCGCGGCATCGGCTGAAATGGCGCCGCGGCAGGCTGGGAGATCACAGGCCCTTGAACTTTGAAGGGGACCGGCTCCACAGGAAACTGGGGCCCAGCTGGGGCGGCCATAGGAGGGCATGGAGCCGCAGCCAACGTCAGCCTGGTGGAGCTTTCTAGTCGGTTTAGGTGTCTTGAAACTGGCTGGGACACACTCGACGGCAAAAACGATGACAGCTTATCCTTACATTGCTCACGAACTAGAGGCTTCTGGATATGCTATTGTTCATGTCTGTTCGCTATAAAGAGATGGTAGCAGCCGTAGTCTGCATCGTTGCAGTCTGTCCTAGCTCCTCCTCCTCCTCCTGCTCCTGCTCCTGGTCCTCCTCCGCCTCCTCCTCCTCCGCCTGCTCCGCGGCGTCCTGGTGGGTATAAGCGCCAGCGGTTGCGTTCGAGTTCTCGGGATCGTCATCGCACAGAAGACAGTCTCGACAGTGAGGCGGAAACTCACTATGATGATGATAATAATAATGATGACGGTGATGGGGATACTGATGGTGATCTCACAGGTAATGGCAAAATTGCTTCTGCGAGGCATCTCTCTTGGGTTTGCATTCGCAGCCCGTGGCGGCGTAGACACAGTTGCCATGGCAGTGCCCTCATTGGAACGGATGTTCGCCCACTGCGCTCAGGGTTGGGTTTAGGGTTCAGGGCTCAGGGTTGAAGTTTCTCGGTGTGTGGTTTAGGGTGCTTGGGGGCTGGAATGGCGATTGCATTGTGGGAGCGAGTAAATGCTGCTGCATGCCTTGGTTCTTGCCGCGTGTGGCAGCCTGTCTACGCCAGAGGCTGAGAAAGAACTTCAGAAGGACTGACAAAGAGGGATAACATGTAATCAAGACATAGCTATGAACCAAGAATGCAGCATTCTGCAGGCATCTTGACTACAACAAGGCTTCCGTCCACTTGCTTCATTGTCTGAGTCTCCATCTTTTCGCAGGGTCGCGAGTTTGACACGCCTGTCTTCGCAAGAATGCTAGACCACCGGCCATCCTGCACGTTCACGACCTCTCGCTTGCGATGTGCCTGTCCACGTGTGCTTGCCAGAATCTGCAAAGATTCGCGGTGATCAGCTCCGAACGGTGAGGTCAGCGACAAAATCCGCATATGTGTACTCGGTCGTGTCCTTGTCGCCTTGCGACTTCCAGGTACAACAGTTACACCAGTCTCTTCAAACACATAATATAGGGGCCCTAACAATTAGAATAGGGTTTCATAGTATAGGTAATTGTTTAGGCCCCTATAGTAGAGCACCAAAGTTTAAAAACAGCAAAAAGCAGTCTCGCAGCACGAAAGCAGATCCGTTGACTCCAACACTTTGTGCACTAATCTGCAACCAGAGGATCAATTGTACCGCACGTTCGTCGGACCCGGCGGCATGTAGAGGACGCCAAGCCCATCAATGAGCTGCTCGATGACCTTGACGATGATGGCAAGGAGCACAATCGCAAATTTGACTTAGGCTTATGCGAGGTACGAACCCGAGAGGCAGGAAAACGATGAAAACGATGAGGACGATGGAGATGGCGATAGACATGACGAAGGTGGTGGTGCTGGTGGTGGTGGTGGTTTTTGGTTTGTACCGCAGTCAGGAGGTCCGGACAATGCGACAGGAACTAGGTCGGCGAGTGCGTCGCCGGTTGCACAGATGGCAACACGCAGCTTGTGTGCGTACCAGGGCTCGGCCACTTCACGAGTGAAGGGCGCATAAGAATTAAAATTGAAAGGTTCTGAAGAGAGTCGAAGAGGCATACTCCACGGCATCAGGCAGTTGAGACAGCTTGAGAGATAGGCGGCAGGTTAAAGCCACGGTAATGAAGAGCGTGACGATCTGCCTCAGACAGCCTATGCAGCAACTTCACCGTGTACCCGATCAGAATAGTCTGGTCGCCAGAAGACCAAGGAACAGTTGCGTGCCGGAGATGAGGCTGGAACCGAATGTATGGCCAAGTGATTCGCCTCATTGTGCCCGGACCAGAGCGACTGTCCAGTGCGTGGGCTCCACCATCGTGCTGGACCCAAAGGCTGCCACCCTGCCAGCGACTGCAGGGCACAATAACACTCTCCAGATCACGCTCATTGTACTTGTCAGTGTGCATGCGAACCTGCACATTGCGTTGTATCGTGAGCGAGGAAAACTGTATACCAGGACAAGCTCCCCGCAGAATAGATGTCAACACCTGTACCACAAAAGGGAACGACGTGGTGTTGCGCTGAATGCCTGTGCTGAACGAGAAGGTGAAGGCACCCGCTGAGAAGGAGCATTGGCGAGGGTGGCCCACCTCGCACTGCTGTTTTCTACGCTTGGCGTGTTGATGGCCCTGCAGAGAGTCCAGAAGAGCCTCAATATCATCAAAGGTGGCATAGCCCTGGTGAAGCAGTGCATACACCTGTGACTCAGCCACCAGGACAGTTGGAGGAGCAGGCGAGCGCCAGCCGTAAGGTCGAATGCCAGCTTGAGGTCGGGGGATGGGACATTCCATTCGGAGTCATAGGAGTCCACCACCAGTTTAGCCGGTACCTGAGTGTCAGGGCTGTGATAGTCCTCAGTGTCCGATGAATCAAGCAATAAAACATCTGCTGAAGTGGAGTGTGGCTCGCAGGAGCTTGTGCCAGGCACGTGCCGATGTGAAGTGGTGTGAGGTCCAGCTGGAGAGGCGTCCGGCCGGGGTGACACAGGGTGCTCGGGGCCTGGCTCCGGGTGATCAGGAAGGGCAGAGGGTGAGGAAGGCTCCGGGGAGTCGGGGAAGTCAGAATGCGCAACTCCTAAAATGGATGGTAGCTCCAGGGCCCACAGTTCATCTGAGACCCCAGGAGGTCTGCATGGTAGCATGGAGTGCCACTGTACAGTCAGCACGTGCTGCATTGAGAGGCTGGCGGCAGGCAGGCAATCATGCAGATGAAGAGAGAGAGAGAGAGTGCGCATGCGTGAGGTGAAGAAGCCATAATTAATGGAAGGCTAAAAAGCAGACAACAAAGAGGCGCACGAAGAATATTTGGGACTCCACTGAATTTGCAGTGCGAGTCTTCCCGCGGCGGGACGCCCAGCCCCGCGGCAATGGTCACCTGTCCAATCAGAGGAAAGGACAGGGGCCTCGTGGTGCAAGAGACGGGCCTTGGCCCTCATGAACGCGCCTCCCCGCGCCTGCAAAGGAGCATGTAGACCTCCCTGGAACCGAAACCCTGCTCAGTGTGAAAGGGAGAACCGGGCGTCAGGCGTCGTGGAGCTGTGTTGTCATCACAAAAGAGAATGGTGTCGGCCTCAATCAGCAGGGTAGTGTAATGACCTGTGGTGATAGACAATCCGGAGTGCAGGATGGCCGCCTCTACTGAGTAGGCACAATTGGCATTGGCAGACTCCATGCCATCACCAGTGAACATCGGCATCTGAAGAACACGGGTCCATGTGACAAGCGCATGATTCTTAGCAGCACCGGAAGGGCCATCTGTGTATCGGGCAAAGCGCA
>BGNK01000797.1:128514-157552 GCA_003297005.1 Symbiodinium sp. clade A Y106 | reverse complement strand
GGTGGCGGTGGGGGTCCACCACTGCCTCATGGCCACCACCACCAGCACCACCACCACCTACAACTGAAGACACGCCGAAAGCCCTATAGTCAAAATACGCGCTTAAGGTCAACAGGAGTCGGTGCCTGTTCAAAAGAGAGATCGGCAAACTACCCTTCAGAGAAAAGCTTAATACACGGGCCTAAATAAATACCAATACTGTTTTGGTGGTCCCTTATTAAAATTATAGTATAATGGGCCCAAAACCCTATTATAATTATTAAGGCCCCTATATTCCCCTTCAAAAAGAAGCTCAGCTTTTGTGAGTTGGGTCCCCCGCATCTTCCTCAGCGTCCATTTCGGGCAGAGCCTAGCTGGTTTACCCAGATCCTCTACCATCCCTTAATTAAGGAATATACCTGAAATGAGGTTTGCCACCTATTATAGTTTAAGCAAAATTCCGTAATTCAGGGATATTGGAAGATCTTGTTCACCTCACGTGGTGAAGCTCGCAGACCAGCCGCCTCCGCAGCTCCGTCTAGCCGATCTTCCTGAGGTACTCGGTTTGTATCGCCAGCCAGGATAATCGAGGTGCCTCGGTACTGCTCCTTGGGGCAGAGTCAGTTCAATAGATAAATAAATACTATATACATATGTATATATATATATGTATATATGATCCCGGTTCGGCGGTTCACCCTCCTAAACCCTGAACCCTGGAACCAGCAAAGAACCCTGAGTTTCATTTATGAACCAATACCTATAAACACTAGACCTTAAATCCTACCACTTCGATTTATGGGANATATATAATATCATTTACACATATATATATATATGTGTAAATGATATTATATATAATATTTTCTAAGTGTGTACATATATACACAGATTTCAACAGCTCAAAAGCTCCAAGTTGCAGCGTGAAGAGATTTTAAGCCGAGGCTCCTTGCAGAACGCGACAATGCCTTCCAAATCCTTCCTCGTCTGCCTCACTGCTAGGAGACAGGATTAGGGTTTAGGGTTGAAGGTTTAAGGGGATATAAACCCTATCAAGAAGGTCCCTTTTAAGAGGTAGAGTTAAGCGGGGTCCCCTGTAAGGATCTCCCGAATACTACCTGGCAATGTCTCCAATCACTGGGCACAAGGGGAACCCGAAATTCCTCTGAGACCTGGCACCCTGCCTTTATTGTTGTAAATTTTACATTAGGGTTTATAGTAATAACCCACACAAAACCTGGTTGTGAAACCTGGGCCAAAGTAGGTTTCGATATCGTACGGTGGAATCTTGACCTCGTCGTTTCAGTGAATCGAACCGGGACCCAGGCTTCGACTCCCTTGTGCCATACCCATCGAAGGTCAGGTGCACGTTCAGGATCACGGCATTCAGCGCCGGAACCCGTACAGCGTGAACTTTGCCTCTGCTCCGCAGACGAAACGGAACTTACTCTATCTCTATCTACTCCCAGGACCACGCATCTGCGCGATCCCTGAAGGCCATTTACCCATTTACCCTACACTCTGAACCCTAAGCAGAGTCCTTGACTTTTAGCAAAGCGTGCTTCCAAGGCACCCTTCATTCGCGAAAGACGTGGAAGGGCTATGGGAAATGCTTCCCTGCTGCGATCCCGCACGACAGTAACAAACTCTCC
This sequence comes from Symbiodinium sp. clade A Y106, assembly GCA_003297005.1. NCBI lineage: Eukaryota > Dinophyceae > Suessiales > Symbiodiniaceae > Symbiodinium > Symbiodinium sp. clade A. The sequence continues at coordinate 155,921 of BGNK01000797.1, read as the reverse complement.
CTCCTGGGTCCAGGGTGTAGGCTTATGGTCGAGGTCTCTCGGGTTTAGGGTTCCGGTTTAGACAGGGCGCTTTTGACTCTGCAAAAGCAACTGGGAGGCCTCTGCGCTCAAACTGAGATTGGAGGGGGCTTCTTAGCATCACACATACCCTATCATCTTCAAGCCCCTCTATCTTATGATCTTCTATATTAAGGCCCCGGATTGTTTTTGAACTCCCGACCTGAAGGATAAGATAGTCCTGCTCTTGCAGTGATGCCAGCATTTGTGGCAAGGCTTCGTGTCCAAACTCGTTCCGCCACACATTGGCGTTCTCCTTGTCACCCCAAGTTCGGACAACAGCATACTTGCAAATTTGGGAATTACTAAGACCCCCCCCCCCCACCGACTCTCAAGTTAGGGTTTAGGGTTTAGGGCTTAGGGTTTAGGGCACAAACCTGACACATCTTGTTACACTGATAACTTGCAAACCCGACCCCCCCCCCACCTGAATCAAGATCATGTCGGGCTCATGGGCCCTGGAAAACGCTTTGATGTTGTCGGAGATGCGCGCTAGCCGCTCCAAATAGGCAGCCTGGAGAAGATTTCGGATTGTTCAGATACTGTCAACTCTCAAGTCGTCGAAGGTAAACCGTGATCCTGTAACAGTGAACATACTCAACCCACCTGTAACTCTAGACCAGGAGGGTGGCACAAGACTGTTCTGGAGAATTGCAAAGCTTAAGGGAATTTGAACTGACAAGATGGTCCCACTGACAGGGCCTGAACGGGTGTGGTAGGTTAATGGGTGGATCCCGCACAAACAGCATCATCATCCTCGTCCTGCTGGTGGTGGGGCTGCTGCCGTCGTATCCTCCCCCTCCGTTCGTCATGGTAGTTGCCCGTCCTCCCTCATCAGCGACATCGTCTGGCCGTGTCGCCATCGCCGTTGTCTCCCTCGTCGTTGAGCCATTCATCAAGCAATGTCAACCTTCCTGACCGTTCTGGTTATGGCGATGAGGATGATGACCATGATGAAGATGATCAGGATGCTCAGCATGGGACGACATCAAGGTGGAGATGCTGAACATGATCGCCATCGTCATCATCATCATCATCATCGTCATCACTATCTTCATCATCATAGTCATCATCAGAAGCATCATCATCAAAGTCATCATCGGAGGCATCATCGGAGGCATCATCATCAACGTCATCATCATCACTATGCTACAACCAAATCCTTGCACCAGCATCCGCCGCAACGACCAATGTCTCCCATGCCTCGGACTCAGACCGCCGATTGAATCCATCGTAGGGAAACCCCCAGCGTGCATTGAATCCGAACCTGCGCCGGGCAAGCAAACAGTAAGTGTGCAGATCGATATGCCGGTCGATATGTGAGTAGGTATAATAGGCAAGTGGATATACCGGTAGACAGATGGTCAAACAAAGAAAGATAGATAGGATGAGATCAGATACGACAAGATAAAGTGGGGTAAGGTGCTTTCGCTGTCGGATTCTTGCTTACTCACTCACTTACTCATGACTATGGGATCACTTGCTTACTCACATACTCACTCACCTACGTGTTTACTTACTTGCTGGCGGACCGAATGCCTCAACTATTTACTTGCCTGTTTGCCTTCTTGCTTGATTACACTCACTGACTGACTGCCTCACTTGCTTGCTCTTTTTCCCTTTGCCGGACTACCGCCATGCCTCCTCCAAGCATGTTTCTGCTTTTGCTGGTTGAGTCTACTGCAGGCGCGAGTGCCCACTGTAGTCTCAACAAACCCATATGCTCGCATGCTCATGCACACATACATGCACACTCACATGCGCGGATACATAGATAGTTCGGCTACACATCTGTGGCATCTATGCGTAGTCGGTTGATTTCTCTGTTCACGCCGTCAGATTCAAACACATTATCGCCGCGCTCGATCGTTCTGCCATGCTTCAGAACACTTTGGGTTCATGTCGTGGAGTGCGGAAATGATGGCGTCTTCCCTTGCAAAGCTTGGTTGACCCTCTTGACCTCTGAAACTCTTTCTGAGCGCCGGGCTTGCACAGTATGTTCCACGACACCAGAACAAGGCTGCCGCCTACACGTCAGGGATTTTGTGGACTTCTACGGGCTTGGTAGATGTGGATTGAACTGCGAGCGGGTGTGCACCACAGCTGTCTGCAGCAGGGCGTCTAGACGAGTTTGGGCTTTTGATTTCTCGTAGAAAACTTGGTTGAGCAAGTTCCTGTTGCCATCTCATCCAATCTTTTCATTGCTAATAACTGTAGGGGCCTTAATAAATAGACTAGGGTTTGGGGGTATATTATACTATAATAATAAGGAAACCCCAAAACCCTATTCTACTTATGAAGGCCCCTATAATTTAGGATGGCCGGGCCCTTCAACCCCACCTTAGCTCGCCTGGCTTTTCCAATCGACAAAGCAGAGCATTGTGGTCAGAGTCGCTTGCCCTCTTGGGGTCCACAAGCTCTCCGATGAACTCGAAACCTCGGCGAGCTAGAGGCCGACGGTTTAAGGGTTAGGGCAGCATATCAAAACTTAAGCTAAAGCTTACCCTCTAGCCCTGAACCCACCCTGAGCCCCAAAAACCCGAAAGCCCGGCCTATGCCCTAACTGAGCACCTTAAACTCCTTAAACCCAAAGCCCTAAACCCTTAAACCCTGAACCCTGAACCCTAAAGCGTGACACCGCAAACCCTGAAGGCTATACAAATAAGGCCAAACGTCAAAAGTATTCCAACGCCGCTAAGACGCCTGGCGCGCTCGCGGGCGCGGCTGGTTTCGAAGCGCTGGCTGCCATGGTCCGCTTTGTGTCACGAGCCGCTCAAAGGGTGGATTCGGGAATAGAAGGTTTAGGGTTCTGGGCTTAAGGCTGAGGGTTAAGGGCTTAGGTTTTTGGGTTGGGGTTCAGAGTGCAGCGGCCAGTGATGGTCCTGTTGCGGTAATGATGCCTGAGAACCAGCCCCCTGCGAAAAAGGGTTTCCTTGCACAGCTGGACACATCAGAGAAGTTTCAAACTGTGAGAACCTTAAGCACACCGAATGAGCTGTCCCGCCACGTGCGGGGAGAATGCGATGCGCTATTCCGCAGTTGCTGACGTCCTACTGTACTTGCAAACTTTCGGCTGCTATGACACAAAGGCCATGATTTTTGAAGACTCGTCGACTTGTCGCAAGACAGTCATCACGAACACTTACGATACGGATCACAAGAACGGCAACCGTCATGATGATCCCTGACATGCCAATCCAGAGCACCATCATGGTCAACCCTAGCATGAACCCATGAGCCTTCGCTGCATCACTGCGGCTGTACTTGTGACGAGAACCAACAGCGTCACTGTCGTCGTTGCTGTTTCTGGCTATAAGCCGTCATCACTCTGAGTGGCGCGAACAACTTTGACTTGTAATGGTTGTACTCTCCTGAAGAAAAACAAGAAAGAAGGAGTGGCAGCAGCAAAAAGAAGTCGTCGTCGCCGTGCTAGTGGCAGTGGCAGCGGTAGTGATAGCGGCAGCAGCAGCAGTAGGAGTAGGAGTTGGAGTAGGAGTAGCAGTAGCAAAAGGAGCTGGAGTTGGAGTCGGAGTTGGAGTAGCAGGATGAGGAGGATGAGGACTAGTTGTGGTCGTTGACCTTGGTTGTCATTGTTCCTTGCCGCTGGGAGTAGTATCAAGATTGGTTTCGTCGTACGGGTACTCGTACTACCACGCCCCTACACTACCTGTGCCACTGCTGCTGCTGCTGCTGCTGTTACTCCGACAACGACCACGACAGGACGGCATTCATAGTTAGACCGCAAGTATACAAAGAGTTGATATGTATAGACTGGCGAATAGTAGTTCCGCGACTATGATTCCAACACTGGTAAACATCAGCAATTACGTTTCGGAATCTACTTCTGCTTGTTGTCTTTCACGCCACACCCGATTTCTACAAAAAGGCCAGCAACCGTCGGCATGCTGCCTTATTCCTACCCTCCCGAAGTTTTGCTTAGGTTGGGTACTGCCCCCCATACAGAAACAGTCTATAATAGGGCTACTACTAAGGTCCTAAGATACCTATATTATGAATATGATCCAACTGTTACTGAGGGGGGGGTAGTACCCAATGCTTCGTGCTTAGGGTGCGAAGCAAAACCCGGAACCCTGCAATCGAGCTTTTCATGCTGAAAGCAATCGGAGAGATTGTGCCAAGACTGGGGAGATGGTGCCTCGCCCGCAGGTGCGACTCATGAGATCAAGAATAATAATAATTATTATTATTATTGTTAATAATAATAACAACAATTATAATACTAATAAACATAATCATAATCATAAGTGTCATAATCATAATCATAAGAACTGGTATTAGTATTACAATTATTACTATTACTATTCTCACTGTTATTCTTATAATAGAATCTCAACTGATCTCCAGACTAACCGAAGGAGACTACCCGAAGGCAACTCTGCAGGTCTTAACCCTTCACGAAGCACGGTCCTCAGCAAACGACTCCTGTGGGTGCGTCAGTGTGTCCCGGTATGCTTGTGTCACCCTTGCTCCGCACTGGCTCCGGCAAATGCTTCACGCTTGTTCTTTCCAGGAAGCCAAGCAGCATTGCCACGTCCCACTCTTCATAGCAGCCTCTCCCTGCAGGCCACAGCAAGAGGCAGAGGGAAACCCAGTCTGCAAAAGCTTCGCCAACACTAAACTCTAAACCCCGAACCAAACCCTAAACCCTAAACCCTGAACCCTAATAGTGAGCCTCTGCGACTTGTCCAGCAAGCTGACGTCTTCCGCCTCCGCCAGAGCTGCATGAAACGACGTTGTCGGCCCAAAACCAAAAGCCTTGAGAAATAGAAACTCTGAACCTCGAAGTCTGCAGGAAAGGATGTGCCGCTGCACCTCCAGATTCTCCAACTCCAAAATGGCGCTCTGTTCAGCTGCCTGCTTTTGGATAATGTGGCCTGGGCATACTCGACATCAAGCTCAGTGTTCCAACTGCCAATATCGTTCTGAGGGTTGGTGGAAATACTGGAACCATGACGCAGTGGTGGTGGTAGTAGTAGTAGTAGCAGCAGTAGCAGCAGCAGCAGCAGCGGGAGCGGGAGCGGGAGCGGGGAGCGGGAGTGGGAGCAGTAGCAGCAGCAGCAGCAGCAGCAATAGCAGCAACAGTAGAAGTAGCAGTAGTCGTCGTGGTACCAGTATAGTAGTAAGAGCAGTAGCAGTAGCAGCAGTAGCAGCAGCAGCGGCAGCAGTAGCAGCGGCAGCAGTAGCAGCGGCAGTGGCAGTGGCACTAGACGTAGCAGTAGTAGTAGCAGTAGCTGAACCAGTAGCAGTAGAAGCAGCTGTAGAAGCAGAAGTAGCAGTAGCAGGAGCAGGAGACGCAACACCAGGAGCAGTAGCAGTAGCTGCTCGGGCTAACCCGGACCTAACCATAACACCCTGCACTTGATGTCGGGACCAAGGCTTTGGCAGGGAAAGGGGGGCATAAACCCCTGAACTACCTGTACCTCAAGTCCTACCTCTGAACAGCCAAAAGGTATGTTCAAAACACCTTCTCAAGGACTCACTGCAACCACAAGAAGAAAGGCCCTCCAGAGATCCCAAAAAACCTAAACCCCTAAACCCTAAACCCCTAAACCCCTAAACCCCTAAACCCTAAACCCCTATGTAAAACCTAAACCCCTAAAGCCCCAAAGCCCTAAAGACCTAAACCCGAAACCCTCCAGAGATCAACCGGCTTTGCGAAGCGAGCTGCTGGCCAGCTTCTGTGGGAGGGCCATAACAACACAAAGCAATGGCCTGAGCGTACTCTAGGGGCCTTCATTGGGTTTAGGGTTTTAGCGGTTTAGGGATTAAGGGCTTAGGGGTTTAGGGGTTCTGTGGTTTAGGGGTTTAGGGTTAACTGCTGCGCCGGGCCGATAGTTCGACCTGCTAGCTTGAACAACGAAGTCGACCCATGCCCCCACCCTCTTCCCCCTAGACTCTGGACACAAGTGAGCCTTGCGGCCTCCTCCACAATGAATGTGTATCATAAGTTCAAAACGGCGTAGCAAGTACTCCGCTAGCCGGCGTAGGGCGTAGGGAACTACGAAAGAGTCTGTAATTGGTCATTGCTCAGGCCTCTCTGTTACGATCGTCCAGGGTTTAAGGCTTTGCTCTGGTGTGTAAGGGATCGGCTTGGAGGTGAGGATCTGCGACAGCCGTTGTAGGCCGGAAGCTGGGGTGAGAAGACAAAATCCCACGCAATCTCGCTTGTGAGGTTTGAGCAGTTGCTGGGTTCGAACCGAATCAAGAACAGAACAGCGGCAAGAACGACTCGCGACTCAAAGCTTCGAGGCGCAAAGGACCGTCACAGACCACAGATCCCCAGTGCTCCGAGCAACGACCTCGACAACGGGACCTGTTAAGTAATTTGGGGACCTTAATAACTCGACATTATATTGTGCTGATAACGAACCCCAAGCAACACGATTTACCCTAAAACCCTAAACCTCAATATTTACGCTAAACCCTGAACCTCTGCTGCCCCAGCAAGACGAAATCAGCGAGTCCTGAGAGTGTTGGTGTCAAAACAAAAAAACCTCCAGCATCGAAATTCTGAGGACGCCCACCCGGCGAAAAGATTAATATTAAGGCTCATGGTTTAGTGTTTAGGGTTTAGGAACAGGGTTCCTTGCGTTTATGGATTGGGGGTTTAAGGGCTACGGCAGGAAAGAAGAACTTCAATTTCAATGTCTCCAAGGAGCAGCGACAGAACAAAGGCCACCAAGATTGGAAGCCTGTCGGGAAGCTAATATAGGGGCCTTAATAATTAGAATAGGGTTTGGGGGACCACTATACTATAAATATAATAAGGAACCCCCCAAAATAGTATTGGTATATAGTACACCCAATAGTAGCATCAGTAGTCCTGTGGTGACCTTAAAAGCCATCCCTCGGCCTGTCGGGGATTCTTTAAGGGTTAGGGTTTAAGGTTTAAGTTACCATAATAGGAATCTATGAGGGTTCCTTTAAGGGATCCTTTAAGGGTTGCAAGCTGCCGGCTGCTGGCACTCTCCCAGAAGCATTTTCTCTGCTTGAGTGGGGTCTAGATCAAAGTCTGCCTCCAACCAACCCCATCAAGTTACTGATGTCGTCGTGTGCCGGGAAGTTCTTGTTCAAAGCCACGGCATGAAATAACAAATCTGCAGTTTGAAAGTGGCCGGAGTGAACAGCGCAAACAAAGGCCAACGCTGCTGGGCTGACGCTGCCAGCTGGGCCCGTGTCGGCCAGCGTCTGTAGCAGTAGAACCATGATTTCCATGTCGCCTGTGTGGGATGCGCTCGCCAGAATTGTCAAGCGGGCGTGGTCAGCGAGACTATCACTGGCTCCTGCCTCCAGAAGCATCTCAACCATCCGATGGTCGCCACGTCTGGCTGAGTTCATGAGCGACACTGCTGTTCCGTCGGCCGGCTGAGCCCACCTCCCAGTAGCTCGCTGAGCCTGCTGCAGCAGGCGCGCGATTTCAATCTGGCCGTTGTCGACCGCACAGGTCAAGGCTAGGCCGCAATCGCAGGCCCAGCCCCTGTCAGCTAGAAAATCCAACAGCACCCGAACGGTCCTTTCATAACCCCAACACGTGGCACAGAAAAGGGCACTTGGAACGAGTTTGCATAGCAGCTCCTCATCAGCCTGGGCCTCCAATAAGAGGTGTACAGTCTGCACATGTCCCTGATTCGAAGCGGCTATGAGCGCAGTCCCCAACTCTCCTACATTTCCAAGGAAGTCACGGCCCGGATGCGCTGCCAGCAACCTAGTTCATGGTTGGGATAGGATTAGCCATGCACAGTCTTATTCCTTATTGGGTTTAGGGTTTAGGGTTTTGAGAAATGTACAGTTTTATTCCTTATTGGGTTTAAGTACCCATAAAATTTTAAAATGTTACCCAACTAGGACAAAGCAACAAACGGAGAATTTCAACATGCCCACGGCACGAAGCGCAGACTAGGGCAGTAATGTCGATGGGGTTCGCCACGTTCTTGGCGGCCCCAAACTCTAAAAGTAAAGTAGCTATCTCCATGTGCCCCTTCGAAGATGCCCAGAGAAGTGAAGTCAAGCCACACTCATCAGGCAAATCTTGGAGAGCCCCGCAGTGGAGCAAGTAACGAACGGCTTGGAGGTGGTCAAATTCTGTAGCGATGCACAGGGGAGGGCCTCCATTGTGAGCCAAGTTCTTATCAGCCCCGGCATCCAGTAGAGCGCGAATTGATTCGAGATGTCCGTTTTCACAAGTGCAGCCTAGAGCTGTCTCCCCTGGCGTTCCAAATATTGTGCACACGTGATCCGTGTCTGCCCCGGCTTCGAGCAACGTTAAGAGATGGACCCCGCAGTCCATCAACATCTTCGTAGAAGTTCGGATTGGCTTTGGCCTCCAACAAGAGGGAGACCACCTCCATGTGGCCTTGCAGTGTTGCCAAGACCAGAGGTGCTTCCAACTCTACGGCGTCGACGACCCCAAGCCGATTGGGATCCTATGGGCGCTGTAGGGTTTAGGGTTTTGGGCCAGTTTAGGGTTTAGGGCCCCTAAACCCTAAACCCTAAACCCTGATTGGAATCCTGTGGGCGCTGAAGCATCCCCTCGACGTCAGCCTGGCGGCCACTGCGAGCTGCCTGGGCCAACTCCTGAGTTCTTGTTTAAGGGATTTAAGCTTAAGTTACCATAATAGAGAAACCATACTATTTACTATAGATCCCTCTTATGGTAACTTAAATTAAATTCCTTAACAAGAACCCAGACTCATCCATCTGATCTTGTGTGGATTCGGCAAAAGGCAGTAGCACAAGGTTGAAGTCCATTGAATGGTCGATCCGATAGTTATCAGGCAAGTCCGAGCCGGCATGCAGGAGTCGCTGCCTGAAGCGGCTCGTCCGACAGAGCGGGCAAAGCCGTGTTTTCAGGGTCTTCACATCAGGCACTTCATCCACCGGGACAACAGCCAACTCGGCTCCAGATGACAGCCAGACACGCGCCATGGCTCTCCGTTCCAACTGACCTCTAGCGAAGCACAACTGGCACCTGAGGCTGCGGATCAACAGTTTGGCTATCCAGAATTCCTGTTTGCACTACTTTTACTTCTGTTAAATTCATCGCTCTCGCTATGAGATGCAACTGTCAGTAGGAGAAATAGTACTTTCGTTTTTTGCGCTGCTGTTCCTCCTGCTGCGGCTCCTACTAGCTTTTACTGCCGCACGACGACGACTAGTACTGCTCGCACTCGTACTACTAGTATTCCTAGTACTACTAGTACCACAAGTACTACTAGTACTACGAGTACAACGTTTACCACTGGGACTGCTCTGCAAATCAGAACCACTACGGGGGACAAGATTGACGTGCAATCTTGGTCATTTTGCTTTGCGAATTTCGGGGCAATGCTAGGACGGGGAGGGGGAGGGGAGGCTGGTAATCTTGATCATTTTGGTAATCTTGACAACTTCCCGTGTACTACTACTACTACGACGACGACTCCTACTACAACGACTACTACTACTACTACCGCTACTACTGCTACTGCTACTACTACTACTACTACTACCACTACTGCTACTGCTACTCCTACTGCTGCTACTACTACTACTACTGCTGCTGCTGCTGCTACTACTACTGCTACTGCTACTGCTACTCCTACTGCTACCATTACTACTACTACTACTACTACTACTACTGCTACTACCACCACTACTACTACTACTACTACTACTACTACGGCCACTACAACTACTACGACTATGTACTACGACTATGTACTACTACTAAGTACTACTACTAAGTACTACTACGAAGTACTACTACTAAGTACTACTACTAATAATAATAGTAATAGTTACTACTACTACTACTACTACTGCGACTGCGACGGCTACTGCTACTGCTACCGCTTAAAGCTACTGCTACTGCTGCTGCTGTTGCTACCTACCGCTACAGCTACTGCTTCTGCTACTGAAGCTACTGCTGCTACTGCTGCTGCCACTGCCGGTTTAACTACCACTACTGTACCACTACGACCGAAATATGTTGAGTTTCCAAGTGTTCGTGCACTTGTATGCCTACATATGTCTCAGTGTACAAATAAATAAACAAACAAGTAAATGAAGCAATCCATATTTATGCTTTTGATTACACATATATGTATGTTTATGTGTAAATATGTATATAAAGCGTGACGCTCCATTGGCTGCGTGATTCCGCGAGATCCCTCTCCGTGCCTGGAATGAAGCTGATCTGTTTGGCCGGGAGCATTTCCGGAAGCACTGAAAGCCTCGCACACCAGGCTTTGCTGATGTGTGCCGCAGCGTGGCGATACGGAGCAATATTAGACAGGATGTATACCTAGAGACCTAGAGATGCAAAATAAGAAAGCTCAGCGAGGTTAGATGGGCCCGAAGCAGTGGTTTCCAGTTATGAGCGCTGCTTGAGGCACCCTCCGCCTGCCTAGACTGAGATCCGATCCGCCCCACCACACAAACTTGGGGACATCCGTAAACCCCGTAAACCCTAAACCCCACTCAAGACCCCACTCAACACACTTGCGGATTGACGGGAAAGTGGCAACGAGCCCCTGCCCAGGCCACAACTCAAATGCCAAACTCCTAGACTAGAAGAGCCTATATCCAAAACCAAACTCTAGAAATCCATATCCGAAACCAATGAACTCCTGAACACATAAAGCCTACTTCCTAAACTCCTCAACCCTATGTCCCAAATCAAACTCCTACACCCTTCCCCCCCCTTAATTCCCAGAACTTAAACCCTACATTCCCAAACCCCATACCAACCCGTCCCTACACTCCTACACCCTATGTGCTAAACCCTAATCCTAAACTCTCTAGCCTTTTCACACCCTTCTTTCTCTCCTGGAAGATAACAACCCTTACGGTCGCCCCAGTAACCGTCCCTTGTACCCAGAGGGTCCATATACACTCCTATTATGGAATTAGGTTCCCAAAACCATAGTAGGGATGGTCTTTTGGGACCTAATTCCATAATAGGAGTGTATATGGACCCTCTGGGGTAGTAGCCCGTACACCATAACCCCTAAAGCCCTTCTTTCCCTCCTGGAAGAGGAAGCTGAAGACCAAAGGACCCAGTGACTCCGCAATGCTCTTTCCGGTTGTGAGGGCACCTCAAAGGGCTTCGGCGTGTCAGTGGGTTTAGGGTTTAGAGTTTAGGGCCCGAAAGCCTAATCCTTAAACCTAACCTCAAACCCTGACCCGTGAACCCTAAACCCGGTTTTGGGGCTTCGGGTTTTCAGACTTCGCTTGTGAAAGAGTCATACGGTTTCGAGCCTCTGGTGAAGAGCTGAAGCTTTCAGGAATTTGGGTTTGGGGTTTCAGAGTTTGGGAGTTTACCGCCTATGGTAAGGCTTGCGGTTCATTGGGTTTCAAGCCTTCTTCGGGCTCATGGGGCTTTAGAGTCTTAGGTTGTAGTTTCTGGCTCAGAGCTTGCGGTTCAGGTTCAGGGCTTCGGGAGTTTCGGGCTTCAGGGTATTTGGGTTTAGGGGTTTTTCTTACGAAAGCTTAGGGTTTAAGGGTCTTGGTAGTTCAGGGTGAAACATGCAGCATGATGATACATTGTATACCCTAAACATCCTGAAACCCTAAACCCTTACAGGAAAAGAGCAGCAAAGCAAAGATCCTCTATCTGTCATCATCATCATCATCATCTGCTTCTTTACCTTTGTCTTTTCCAAACTTCAGCTAACATGAGGACCTCAAAATTGGAATTGGCCTTTCCTGGCAAAACACTGTGCTACTTATAACTATTAGGGATGCCCGAGGAATGATACCTATTCAGCCCAATGATATCTATTCAGCCTCCCAAAAACGAGAGCTTAGAGGCTTTTGTCTTCAGAGCTGGGGCATGGCTTCTCTTGTGACTTAGCCGCTCTTAGAGCCAGAATAAAAGATAATATTCTTATTAATCCAAAAAATATTTTTATTATTATAAGAAAAACATAATTCTCAAGAGCAGTAAAGGTGAAGCCAAGTCGCCTTGTAGCTGCCCTTGCCTTGGTTGGCACTCTAGGGAGGCGTTTGTATAGGGGTGCTATCAGGGTACTGTGGGGTTTCTGTAAGGGTACTGGGAGGGTAGGTACTGTAAGGAAACCTGTATACCACGAGGGGTACGATGCATGGAGGTGCTGTGAGTGCACCATGAGGGCACGATGAGGGTACTCTGAGGTACTCTAAGGCATCACATCGTTTCAAGCCTCTACTTTGACCGCCCAAGCGCAATCTTCTCATCTGCAGTGCAACTTTGCGTGTTCTAGATGATGAGCCTAAACCCTAACCCTCAACCCCCCTAAACCCTCAACCCTAAATCCAGAAAGCCTAGACGCTAAACCCTAAACCCGAAACCCGGAGACCCCAAACCCTCAACCCTACACCCAGAAATCCTAAACTTCTCCAACTTCTGCTCTCTGAGCCCCCTCAGCCAAAGAGCTCGCTCTCCGCCACCAATCGGCTCTTGATGGCAGAGGTGGCAGGGAAAGCCAAGGCTTGGGGTCCCAAAAGTACCTGAGGCTGGGCTCTTCTTAAGGAAGTTAGGGATCTCTAGAGTAGATAATATCACATTAGGGATCCCAGGCATTTAGGGCTCTGTAGTAGATAATAACATTATATTGGGGATCCCTATGGTAGATAGTATCATAGATTTATAGTCGGTAATATCATATTCGGGGTCTATGGTTTCAGGTATCTTCCTAAATTGAAGGATATCGGAAGCCGGCAGCAAGGATTGCTTAGGCCGCTAAGCTACCGGTGCTTATCATAAGTTGGAGCTGGGGATGTCGAGTCTTGCGTTTATCTCGGAGCTTAGAGGCCATACTATTGGTGCCTTAAGAATTAGAATAGGGTGCCTTTAAAGGGCTCCTTTAAAGGTGCTACTATAAGGGATCTATAGTAAGGGTTCTGTCATGTAGGGGCCTTAATAATTAGAATAGGGTTTTGGGGCCCATGATACTATAAATATAATACGGAACCCCCCAAAACCCTACTCTAATTATTCAAGGTTCTCTTTAACTCATGGGCCCTCACTTCGCGTCATTGAGATGTATTCCTGTCGGAAGTCTAAAACGCCTGAAATGCTACACAACAGACGACAGACATGCCGGAAGCCCGCTAATATAGGGGTCTGAACAATCAGAAACCTTATCCCTTTAGGGCTTGTAGGGTTTAGGGTCCCCATCATTATAGGCTTCCCTGTTACGCTTATGGGGACCTGCCTGTCTGCAGGTGGGCTGCCGCGTTCAAGAGATACACATGCCATGCCTCCGTGACGAAGGCGAAGCAGAGCATGTACAGAGCGCCCGCGAAGAGAGCCAAGCCTACGGGTGGTGCTTATTTTGGTCTGTCTTATAGGGCCCTGGAACGTTGGGATTTCGGGGGCTTAGGGTTTATGTGATATGTACTTTGGAATGTCTGATTAACAATTCAAAAAAATAAAACATATTATCGAATATCTAATACATGACATTTTCTAGACAATATCTACAATATTTTTGGTGGTTGGTTCCAGCTACGGCCGAAGGCTCACTGCTGACCCCGCCTAGGGTGCCCACATCTCCCGCGATCCGTGTCGTGAAAGAGAGGCCAACTCCGGCCCAGGCTACACTGGATGCCATAGCAATGGCTATGGCGAAGTTGTTGCAGGATTTCGGCCAGTGCACATAGGTCCTCAGCTGCGGCGCCGTGCTTTTCAACGAGCTTCTCGTCAGTATCCCCAATGATGCTTGTTGCGAAACAAGGATAAGAATAGGGTTTTGGGGCCCATCAGATCATACTATGGCTATAATAAGGAACCACCAAAATAGTATAGGTAATTGTTAAGGCCCCTATATTAATGCTTCCCAAGCATTTGATCTTCGTGCTCTAGAAACTCTCTGTGTCCGGCAAGCATCTGCAGAAAGCTTGTGCTGACCCGCTGGAAACCGTTGCCAATGAAAGTGCTGCCGATGACCTGGCACACATCGCTCCACGATGGTGCAGCGAGCCATCTTTCAGGAAAGAATCACAAGACAATATGGAACGCTGATGATGGCCATCATTCTCACTCACCATCACCATCATGATCCTGGCAACCCTGCAGCCAAGCGGCCAGGGTCGACAGCTGCACAAACAGCGCATTTCCTTAGAGCCACGTATGGACTGAGGGCTACACGACGTGCACGCCATGGGCAAGCATCTTGGGATTGGACGCGCCAGGATACCTCAGCTCTCTCGAGCTTATAGAGTTTGGGTTGCAGGGTTTCAGGTTTAGGGTAGAAGTTTTCAGGGGAGGGTTCCGGGTAAAAACGAACTCAGCTTATTGCAACCTCAGACCTGAAGGGATCCCCGAGCCATGATGCCCTTTAAAGGGGGCCGTATTCTAGAACCCTATGGTACCCTTTAAGCTACCCCCTATAGATCTCTTAAAGGAGCCCCTTCAGGGATCTGATCTACAAACGAGAATTCAGAACTCTGCCGCTGTTTCGGAGGCTTCGAGAAAGGGCGCCATGTTTCCTACCGGCCGGAACCGGAAGGAGCTCTTCTAACGCACAGCATTCGGCTTACTGTTGTTCTTTCATTTTTAGTATTCGAAAGTATTCGTACTGTTGCTATCATCGCTATTTTTCGTATTCCTACCATTAGTATTGCGAGTATTATTATCGAAAATTCAATTCAGGATTAGGGTTCAAGGTCTGACGGTCTAGGTTTAGGGCCGCGTGGGAAGCGGGTTCTTGAGCAGAAAGCGTGCCCTGCTTCGAAGACTTCATGCTCAGTTTCGCTGCTTGGGATGAACCCGAAAAAGAAGTGCGAACCCTGAACCCCTAAAGCTCCAAAATGCATGGCATGAAGATGAAGCCCGAAAACCCTGGACACTATCTCTATCGACATCCACCGACCGAGCTGCCCAGTCCCAACCCCGGGGCAGCAGCCGCACAGCTTAGCGGTTGGCGCTTGGTGGATGGCAGCGTCCTGTCACAATGACTGGGCATCGAACCCAATCACAGAAACAATACCAACAATCAAAGTAATCATAAGCCTAAACCCTAAACCCTAAACCCTATTAATATATGAACAACAATACTCACTTGGTTCTTGGGCCCCTGCTCAGGCAGACAGCACACCTTGGCGGCAGGAGACGCTTGGGCACGTGGAAATAAGCGCGTCAGGGGGGCCCTGGCTTCGATTGCTGTTAAGGTGGCGACCAGGTATGGCAGAAGGATCACGACGTAAACAATGGCCATGACGAGTACGCCTTCGGCACCGCAGGAAGAAGTAGGAAGGGAGTCGCCGACCATGAAGGCATCTGGAAACAGTCAACCCTCAACCCATCAGCACGAACCCAGAATGGCACCGCTGGCCTGCTTTGAGGGTCAGTGCTGCGCCAATTCCAGTTCCCAACATCCTGAGTCAAAGGCGAACTGCTCTGGCTTTGAAGGGCTCCGCGCCTGTGATGGCAACTTGCCTTGGTAATGTAGGGGCCTTAATGATTAGAGCAGGGACCCCCAAATCATATACCCCCAAACCCTATTCTAATGATTAAGGCCCCTACATTACAGAACCCTTATTATAGATCCCTTATAGTAACACCTTTAACGGAACCCTTTAAAGGAACCCTACTCTAACTATGAAGGCCCCTATATGATGTTATAGTACCCGTATAGATTCCTTATAGTAGCCCTTATAGACCCCTTTACAGGAACCCTTAGTCTAGCTACTAACAAGGCCCCTACAGTAAGATGTTTCTTGGTTCGCGACGTGGCGAGGAGTCCGGCGGCCATGATCAGGCCGAAAGCCACGCTGCTGTCACGAGTGTCCTGAGGCGAGTGCTTGAAGCTCTCCGGGTCCGGCTCCGATCCACACGGTTGGTGATATAAATCCTGCATTACCCGTATAATGAGGAATATACCATAAATATGCCATAATTCCCATAGTCTAGGGTCCCTAAGGTAATGCAGGATCATCAACCATATTTGCTGCTACTACGGTAAGCTCTGGCACCGGGAATTCGGAACCGGTTGCCCGATGGACACTCTGGCTTTCTCCGCATGCGGCATACTCACCGGGACCACAGTCAACTTCTGAAGATCCCTCTGCCGCAAAGCCTTTGCGCTCCTCCATCAAATCCACGATGAAAGCGAACCAGATCGCAAGCACCGGCAGTTCTGACGGGATCGCACATGAGCCACAGGCGTCGCGAGGAAATGGCTTAGGGCTTAGGGTTTACGGCAAAACAAAC
The DNA here is from genome assembly GCA_003297005.1 of Symbiodinium sp. clade A Y106. Classification (NCBI taxonomy): domain Eukaryota; class Dinophyceae; order Suessiales; family Symbiodiniaceae; genus Symbiodinium; species Symbiodinium sp. clade A. The sequence continues at coordinate 139,669 of BGNK01000797.1, read as the reverse complement.
CAGAGAGGCCTGCCAAAGGTAGGAGAGCAAAGGTGTAGTACAAGCTGGTGTTTCCTCGGACTGAGTCACAGCAGCTACTGATGGCGGGCGGCGGCCTAGCTGCAGCTAAGCCGCTGTACACGAAGAGGATCAACGCCATTAGGCTCGGGTAGCCAAGGAAACTACACAGCCTTGGCAGCGCAAGTCTCATTTTCAGTATCCTCGGGAACCGACCTCCTTTTGAGTCTACGGCTGACGGACGAAACTAACCAGTACGCTGAACCATGGGAGTTCTGGCATTGCACCCAGGTGGCAAAGTTCGGCCAAAGCCGCTACCGCACAGAGCCCCAAAGTCTGAAATCACTCAACCCCGCCGCCTCCGAACCGAACTCTTTTTGAATTCTGCACTCTCGACCCTTTGTTCTTTCATCAACCCCTAACGCTCTTCGTAGCAAAAGCACTGACTACTGCAAGCCGGGGCACAGGATCACCGGCCTACGGCCAATAGTGTCGCTCAAGGAGCCCAGGAAGGGGCCCAGCGTGAAGTGGAGGAAGGAGCCCGCAGCCCCTGATATTAGATTCTATACTATGTTATTCCCAACTTCTATGCGCATATAAATATGTATATATATATACATACATACATACATAAATACATATATATATATATATATGTGCATGCACGTATGCATGTATGCACGTATGTAGGCATGTATGCATGTATGCATGTATGTATGCATGTATGCAAGTATGCTATATTTTAGCATTATCATACCGTCGCATTTGATTTCATATCACATCATACCATATCATTTTATATGATATTATACCATATTATACCATATTATGTCATATATCGGCGTGCGTAATGGATCATATAGTATACTATGATTGAAACAGGAGCCGTAATACACCCTAACACCCTAAACCAGAAGCCCGTTAATCCTGAACCCCTCAAGCCTGAACTCCGAAGCCCTAAATCAAAAACCGTAAACCCCTCAACCCTAAACCCTAACAAACGGCGAGCTCTGCTAGTGGTGATAAATAAAAAATCATGCTGGTGTCAATAGCCCTCTTGGTTGGTATCAGAGCGTCGGGTCTGCAGTACCAAGCCGGGCAATGAGAGGCTTTTGTTCATGGGAATGAATAAAACTTGATAAGAACGAGGCTGTAACAGCTGGTTCCAGCCTTACAGCCAAAGAAACCCAAACTCCCTCAGAAGCCGCACATACCGGGACCCTGAGCTGCGACACCCTAAATTGCACAAGGGAAGCCCATGACCTAACGTGTATGGGCATACGTGCGAGGATGCTCAGTCTGCTGCCAATGATGCTGCTCCAGAAAAGGTTGTCCTTGATGGCCGCCTCGACACGCACTTGGGGTCATGGTCGGAGTAGTCAAACTTCTTTAGGGCTGACATTTTCGATAATTCAAGGGAATTCAGGGTCCGGGTGATATGGGTGCTTTCACCTGGCAAGAGGCGAGCCTGGCAGTAAACCAGCTCTGGCGTATCCTCGCAGTGGATATCTTCCGGCCTGCACTCAGCTGCCCTTGAGGGTGTACGGGTAAGCGCCAAAGGCTTGTGTGGCATGCGCTCTAAACCCTAAAACCCTAAAACCCTAAACCCTAAAACCCTAAAACCCTAAACCCTAAAACCCTAAACCCTAAAACCCTTAACGCTAGTACCTCAACCCTAAACCTTTAAGGAAACCCGACAGTCCTCAAGCTCGTGTACTGCTGGGCGAAGAAGTTTAAACCTCGGACGGGCCATGGAAGACTAGTATATTATTAATCCAATATAACATGGCACCGCATGATATAATATAACAAAATATAACAAATACAACAAAATATAACCAAATATACCAAAAACGAGAGCTTCGTAGACCCGAAAGGGAATGAGCCCTCGGCCTCGACGCCTCCAAGCTCTGCGCAAAACGGATGCCGATAATAATAATCATGACAAAGAATGAACTAACATAAGACAGTATAATAGAATATGACATCATATAATGCAATATAGCATAACATAATAGTGAAAACCGAGGGGCCGATGTAGGACAAGCTGGAGGTTTGGATGCCCGTGTTCACCCCACCCAGGATCACGGGGAGCCAGAGGGGGCGGAGCTGCTTTACAACCTTCCCAGAAAAGTTTCGGGTGGGGGACGCTTCGGGCTTTCGGCTTCCGGGTCTTGCGGGTTTAGGGTTTAGGGTTTAGGGCTCTTGAGTTTCTCGGGCGTGGCCTACGGGCTGCAGGGTCCAATTCTTGAAAGATTTCAATTCTAAGGGCTTCCAGGCTTCAGAATGTCGGATATCAGGCTTTGGGGGACAAAAGGGGCTTCGGATTCTGGACTGGGTGCTCTGTTCATCACCGAAGACTTCGAATCCCAAGCCCTAGACTTCTCACATACCCTGTCACACGCTTCTTCATGGGTTCATCAACAGCAGGGCGCCTTGTACAGCTCCGACGTTGGGCTTTCCTGCAGATTGGGCATGAAGACAAGGGCTCACCAGGCACCAGGCCTGGGACCTTGAGTCTTAGTCTTAGTCGCTCCTAGGTTGTATTAGGGAGAGCCCTCAAAAGGGGACCGTTCTTAGCCCTACTTCTGGCTCTCTGAAAGGGGACCTTAGCGAGAGGGTCTACATCTTGAGAGGTCCCCCTAATCCTAACTCTTAGTCGCAGCACTGACAGCTGGCGAGCCGACTTCTCAAAGCCGAAGATCAAGCACGCACCCACGCTGGAAACTGGACGAATCCCGGAAGAAAGCCTGCTCGGTAAGACTTGGGCCCTAAATCTTAAATCCTGGCTCTTAACCTGCAGCCCAAACCCTAGCCCTCAAGCCCAACCCTAAGCCCTACTCGTCAAACCCAAACCGTGCCCTAAACCGCGAAGCCCCATAAGCCCAGACTAGTGCTGGCCTCCCTTGGTGTCTCTGGGAGCGCTGGGCCCATGGCTCCACACGAAGCTACGGGTCCATTAGCAGCGCATAAGGGCTGCTACGAAGCATGTCGGTCATCCACAAGGGCATCCGCTGTTTGGCTTCTTTATCCGTTGGACCCGTCTGCAAAAGCCAAAGCTATGAAAGAGCGACTTTTTAAAGAGCTGAGAGGATCGGGCTTTTCTCCTCTGCCCCTAAAGCTTGGTCGGTTGGGGGGGGACTCAGAAAAAGCATAATATGAGATGATATAAGATCATATATGTAATATAAAATAAGATAAAATCGTACTTGGCCTAAGAGACGCTGTTAAGAGGCTGGCTCTCTGAAGAAGCCTTCTTCTGCGGGTCTCTCCCATCATGTCGAAAAGCTCAGGGCAAAAGGCAGCCGGCACAAATAGGTGTCCATAAATGTCCGTGGTAAAAAACCTTCTCAGATGAAGCAGCGGAAACGGATAAGAATAACACTGAGAACAACGAGTTGTACGGGAACAAAAGGAAAGAAGCAGTCACAGTTATGATGCTGACCAGAACAGTGACAGCTAAAACAAAGCATAGCTACGGCTAAACGGCCATGCCAGCATGATGAATTCAAGTAGTTGCAAGTGCAGGGACGGTGGAGCAATGTCCGTAATGGATCTGATCGTCTTCGCAGAAGCCATTCATCATGTTCGCAAGTTTCGCAGGAACACTGGCAACAGTAACATTACGGAAGCGTTGCAATCAAGCATAATTTGCCAGCCAACACAGCAAACGATGCTGATGATGCCTTCCATGGCTGGCAGTCCTCGGAAGAGAGATGGCGAGCGCGACAGTGCTGGCAGTATTGATCGAAGAAAACACTGCGCGAAATGAGGATACGACCGTTTCAAGCTTCGACGTGAAAATTTCGGCAGCAGGAGCAGACTTCGACATAACTAGGATTCACGGCAACACAACCATACGCAGCGTCTGCATCAATACCATGGTGTACCCAGTCTTGCTGCAGAATATCGAACACAACAGCAGCGCAACAAAAGTCAGACAAACGGTCGAAGCCTTAACAAGGATGATTGTCTTCTATCGGCATATCCGCTACACATGCAGCATTGCTGCCTGCGATCATCGTGCTAATCACAGATGGCACAGTCGCAATGCTGAGCAATCTCAATAACCAAAGCTGCAAACACCATAAGACGAATAAGAACCACCCACGGGAGCAAGCAGAGCACGGATATAAGGCGTTGCTCAAACACTAATATAGCATTTATGGGAAACTACCAAGCCTATATGATTGTAGGTTTATCGACAAGACCCAAATAGCCTTAATACTAAGGACCCGGGACCCTACCGTGTAATTACTACCAAGAGTAGATAAGTGTAGGCTGGTCCACAGCACTCTCGGCAGAATTTTGCGGGCTTCAGTTGCACACGCACCTGGAAGCCCAGCTGGAGCTCAAGGGTTAGGGCTTTTGGGGTTGAGGGGTCTGGTATCGTAGGGCCTTTTTGAGTTTAGGGGTTTAAGGGTTTCGGGTTTTGGGGCTTATGGGTGCGGGGCTAGGGTTTTAGGTCTCGCTGTGAGCTTGCTGGAGGCATCGCAAAGGCGTCATCCCACTTTGGAGATGAGGACAAAAGTCAAGCGCGCCCGAACCGACGACCAACTACGCATCTTCAAGCTGGGGAGGGGGAGTACTGGTTCGGCTCTGGTTTGGGGTTTTGGCGTATAGAGCTCTGCATGAAGACTTCAAGAATTTGCGTTGAGGGCTTGAAGGTTAGATGTTGATAGTGATTCGTGAGATCTCAGGGTCGTATTCAGGGTCTTTGGTTTTCAAGAACCACATGTGGCGATTGGCAGACGAGAAAATTGCATCCTACGTACCGACTGCTATCTTTAGAATCACGCTACTGTAAGGGCCATAATTAGAATAGGCTTTTGGGGCCCATTATACTATAACTATAATAAGGACCCCTAAAATTAATATAGGTAACTATTAAGGCCCCTATATTATCTGCATCATCGGCTGCCAGGCAGCTGTGGGCCTGGCACAGAGCCGCAAAGACTCAGAATCGAGATTAACTCCCTGGTGCTTAGTAGGGAATGGGGGGATGGATATTTGGGACTATAATTGGGGATTATATAGGGGCTACTATAGGGATCCATTCCCCCATTCCCTACTAAGAACCAAACAGTTAAGCTTCTGTTTTTAGGGCGCGGAGTTTAGGATTTCGGCTTAGGGCTCCTGCAGAGGTCGCTGAGCTGTCCAATCTTGAAGGCCCACGATCTCAAACCAATTTATTTCGATCATGCAAAGGCAAGTACCCGAGAATCTCCTCTTGCATAACCTGCATATGTTCACTGAACAACTCCAGGAGCTTTCTGCGCACTCAGCTCCAAAATCCCACACTCCCAAGTCCTCCCTTTAGCCTCAAGACGAGGCTCTCCTTGTGCTTGAAACTTGAAGTGAAGAGATTTGCACGCCTGCCCCCACCCACCCTGAACCCATCAAACTGCAGGGAGACAGAGGTATAGGCATAACTCTATAATACTGTACTTACTTTGTCTGCGTATTTGTTTGTAAACTCATATAGAAATATCACCCTAGGTTTGTCGATGTTTAGGTGTTTGTGTATTTCTCTGTGTGCGTGTATGTAAATGTATATATATATATACACACACTCATATTTATGTCGATGTATGCAAACGTCAACCTAAATCTTATATAGAATATACAATATACATATATACATATACACATATATACATATATACATATATACACATATACATATACATGTATACATACATACCTATGTACATATATACATATATACATATACACACATATACACATATACATATATACATATATACATATATACATATATACATATATACATATATACATATATACATATACACATATGTACATATGCACCTATATACCTATATACCTATATACCTACGTACATATACACATATATACATAATTACATATTTACATATATACATATATACATCTATACATCTTTACATCTATACATCTATACATCTATACATCTATACATCTATACATCTGTCTATCTATATATATATATATATATATATTTGTATACATATGTACATCTATACATCTATATATATATATACATCTATACATCTATATATAGATAAACACATATATATATATATATGTATGCGTTGTGTGCGCGTGTTTGGGTTTCCCGGGCTTCCCCACCTCAGCGCATCCTCTGCCTCGGTGGGAGGCCACGCGCCCAGGGAGGCCTTCGCATGGGGCTTCCGGGGGTTTAGGGGTTTTGGGTGGTTTAGGGGTTTTGGGTGGGGGGTTTAGGGGTTTTGGTTGGTTTAGGGGTTTTGGGGGGGTTTAGGGGTCCAGGGGGTTTAGGGTTTAGGGCTTAGGGGGTAAAAAGAGAATGTAAGGGTTCCTTTGAAGGGATCCATGGGGGTACTATAAGGGTTCCTTTGAAGGGATCCATCGGGGTACTATAAGGGTTCCTTTAAAGGGATCAATAGGGGTACTATAAGGGTTCCGGGATCTATAAGCGTACTACAAGGGTTCTTTAAACAAAAGGGGTCTATACGGGTTTAGGGGTTGAGGGTGTAGGGGTTTAGGCGTTTGGAGTTGAGGGGTTCAGGGGCATAGGAGAACGCCTGTTGTCAGTTTATACCTGGTAGTAACCCCACATTCAGGAATGCTACTTTTGTCTAGTACCTAGACCCTCCTTCTCCCCTCTATTCGACCCTAAATACCTACTATTAGGGACCATATACCCCTATTTAACCCTATTTGATGGTACAAGGAGGGTCCTGGTAGCTTGTTAGCCTGAAGAATGAGTGGTGGCCTGTCTGCCAAGCATCGTACATTAGCCTGCAAGGTTAATTGGTGCTAAGTTTAGGGCTCCAGGTTGAGGGTTTTGGCTTTAGGGTCTAGGGGTCTCTATGATGCTGCTCCTCGGGGATGACTCAATCGCAGTGAGGATCCATGTACGAGCTAACTATTGGTCTTATTCTTACCCTTCTCTGTAGTAGACTATGGTGAGTGCTAAAGATGCGAGCGCCTGTCAGCCTGCGCATGACGAGGACTAGTCTGACAAGCACCCCTAAACCCCTAAACCCCTAAACCCTAAACCCTAAACCCCAACCCCTAAACCCTAAAGCTACCAACTTCGCAACTGTGAGAGCCCAGGACGGGATGTGGGATACCCTGGGTACCGCCCCCATACAGTAACAGTCTATAATAGGGCTACCTTTTAAGGGCCGAATATATCAATAGGATGAATATGTTTCAACTGTTACTGAGTGGGGGCAGTACCCAAGGATACCCCAGGCATGAAGACGAGCAGCAAGAACAACAAAAGTGACGGGAGAAGAGTCACTACACTAAGGGCTGTTGTAGCGTAGAAGCAGCAAGAGGAGTATAGGGGCCTGTTAGAATAGGGTGTTGGTGTCTTGTCCACTATAGTTATAAACAAACACGAAGCCACGTGAATCGTATTGTAATTATTGAGGCGCCTATACTTGTAACAGAAGGCGATGAGTAGGTCCACCCTGAAACTGGCTTTGGGGTGTCGGGCTGTTCAGGGATTTGGTGCCACCAAGCCACAAATCCTCACCTCTTTGGCGATTTCCTGCATTCATCTGCCGGTGCTTGGGGCTTCCAATCTCTCTACAGCGTGGATGTCTGAGAGATGAGGTCGCGTTATAGACCCCACTTTTGGGTATCTATGCGCCCTCTATGCACATGTAATCGAAGCTAAACAGCTAAACTATGACCCAGAGCAAGGAACTGGAAGCACGGTTCGCGTCTCAACCTCGAGCCGCAAAACTGAACCTACACCTCGAATCCCGCATTTAGGGTTTGGGGTCAAGCCCTAAACCCTAAACTCCTAAACTCTTCTAAATGACGAACAAAGCCCGCCACAAAACAACGGAGCTGCAGGAGTTCACCGGCGCCTTTTCGCAGTGGCGGCCGCCCCTGAGCTGCAAAGAGACGGTGCTGGCGTTCAGGAATTGCGTTTAGCCGATCCCTGTGATCTTGTACAGTTTACAAAATGTGTATGTATATATATATATATATATATATATATATACATGTGTATATATATATATGCATATGCGCACACACACACATACATATACATCTGTATAGATTTAAACTAGTTATATACGGGTTTTACAAGGGGCTCTATCAGGCTTTAGCATTTGTCATTCGGACTTGATCCTGGAAGGTACGGCATCAGCGGCTTTAGCCTGAGGGCGGGGCCCTTCTTTCTTTGGTCTTGGTCAAGCGCTGTCGGCCTCCCTCGTTCGAGAAGCGCTGCCGGTCGCCACCCTGGCCTCTTCGGCTGTAACCTGCAAAGGGTTTAGGGTTTGTAGTGGTGGTGGTGGTGGTGGTGACGGCAGCAGTGGGCGGTGGGCGGTGGTGGCGGTGGCGGCGATGATGCCGTCGTGGTCACAAGAACCAACAGTATGACAGTATGAATGCTGCTAGCAAGCATAGCACTTCCCCACATTCGCAGACAACGGGAGACATAGACAACGGAAGGTCATGACCAACAGAACTGTGCTGCCATTATGGTGACGGCAGCAGCAGTAGGAGGAGGAGGAGTCGAAGTAGCAGCAGCAGCAACAGCAGTAGTAGTAGTAGTAGCAGCAGCAGCAGTAGCAGTAGCAGCAGTAGCAGTAATGCAAAGTGCAACAGAAGGAGCACAATAACAATAGTAGCAGCAATCAAAGTAAGAATGCAGCGCTGCTGCAAGATTGACATCCCAAGACCCTGCATAATTGGAAACCCCATCATGGCCTGGATTGAAGCGGCCATCGTCCTCATTGTCACTTCTTCTCTGGTTGTACCGATCTGCATAGCCATAGGCCCCCCGTCCACGCCCGGCGCTGTGGGCGCTTCCGCCACCGAGGGCCTTGTATTCAAGCCACCTGGGTTCACGGCGAGCAGGACAGGAAGACTTCGTGCTACAGTCTTGCGTCACGAGCAACGCCATCATCCCGTTCTATGCCCCGGCACGCTATCGTTCTGCAGCTACCGGTCACAGCATATTGAATGAACCCAGTAGATACCACACTGCGAGATGTTCGTGGGCCATCGTACGAACGCCTTATAGGTTCTTGTGATCTCTCTAGATGCATTCAGCCCTCTGCCACTCCTCCTCTCTTAGGAACACTAGTTCATCCTATGGGGCAATTCTCGGCTTCTGCCATGTACTCTGCCGTTTGGTACACTGAAAACTTGCAAAAAAGAGACTGTGGTTCATGGTCCGTACACTGATGCGCACAGTTCCTTACGATCTCATGTTGCTCTGTACGTTTCAGAGCGTGATGTTCTGCCGCTTTATTCTCAATGGTATAAAAAACATTTTGGACTACGTGCTCTGACTGCACCATCCCACACCCATGTGGCGCACAATATTCTGCAGTACAGTAGGTTCAAAGACACTTTACAGCTCCGTACCATACCTTATACCGACACCACCATCCAGCACTGTCCCATTTCTTGCATAATATCACTGTAGGCATGTGAACTCACACACTCTGCCTATCCATCTACTCAAGGACTGACTATCTACCAATCTATCTATCTGAATATCTATCTATCTGCCTATCTACCTATGTCTGTAAGACGAACTATATATCTGCGAAACAACATGTGCCATGTTGGCACGTCATGACACTGCGCCTTCGCCGCACTGAAGGAGGCGACCACATCGTGTTCTGAAATCGTGTGAACATCCAAAGACCAACTCCCCAAACCCTAAACCCTGACCTTCAACCCCAAAGCCATACCCTGAGCTCAATACTCGGGGATTTCCACAGTCTTCATCTCCTGGATGGACCTGGCACTAACCGGAAAATCAGTACTAACGGACCACAGTGGCTGTAAGGTTCTTTTTGCTGAACCCCTTTTTGCACCTGCAACTGACATCCACAGCTACAGTCAAGGCCTACCAGGTTCAAGGTTCAGGGTTTATACGGCCAGCAAAAACTCGGTACCAAGTAAGAGACCACCACCACCCAAAGGACTACACTCACACTCGCGACAAGTGCTCCCATAATGCCCATCATCACCACAAGCACAATTCTGAAAAATCATCATCTTGACAAAGCTGTGGGAAATTTCGCAGCTCATAAATGCAAACTCGGGCTGTGCTGAACTTCGGTTGAGAACCCCCAAGCTAAATATGAGACGAAGCAAGAAAACAACAACGCTGGGTCAATGCCAGCAAGAGCCCATACAGATAGCATGCTACATGTGATAAACAGAAGATCGCAGAACACGTCTTTGAAGGAGTTTAAGCCCAAGCCCAAGAGGAGTAGATTTGGGTGCTTTGGCCGCCTTGGACGGCGTGGGGTGCGAAAGGAACACAATCAGGCTTTGACGGCTGGTCGCCAGAGTACGATGCACTCGACACGATGCTGTCGCAAAACACTGCGGTAAATCCACCCCTCAAACCCTAAACTCCAAAAACCGAAACCAAATGGTAATGGTAAACATTGTAAAGCCCTTAAAGGAACCCTAAACCCTGGACCCTACACCCTCAAACCGCAAAAGCTAGACCCTGACACCACAAACACTGAAACCCCAAAACCCTGAACCTTTTAAACGGACCCTTAAAGGAACGTGCAAGGGAGCCCCCAACATGAAGGAATCCTGAAAACCGAAGACCTCTGACCTCTAAACCTAAAGCCTCGAACTCTTAACAATGCACTAACATCACTAAATCCTGAAACCCTCACCCTCAAAACCCAAAACCCTAAACCCTAAACCCTAAACCAAAGTTTATGGAATCTTGTGGAACCCTTAGCTCTTAAAAGAGGCCGGAAAGGAACTCTGAAGCCCTCAAAGCCTGAAGCCTGACACTGCTTAATACCCGTAACGAACCCTGAAAGGAACCATGAATAGAGAGGTCAAAGTAACGCTCAGAGGAACCACATAAAAGGAACCTGTACAAGCCCACCACATCATCCCTTTGATTTTAGACCTTCAAACCCTCAAACCCTCAAACAACCCGAGTCCCGACACCCCCAACCCCCCCGGACGCAGTGCCCTTAACATGAAACAGCAAAGGACATGTCATCCCCCACCTGATGATCTCTTTCAAGGAGATAGAGTGGCCTTTATAGCTTCTATGTAAGTATACCATAAGTTCTATAAGCCGTATAGATCCCTCAAAGGACCTTTAAATAGATCCCTCAAAGGCCCTGTAAAGGAACCCTTACAGGCCCCAATA
>BGNK01000797.1:50890-128470 GCA_003297005.1 Symbiodinium sp. clade A Y106 | reverse complement strand
CCCCCCCCACCTGATGATCTCTTTCAAAGCCGGTTCCCAGCTGCCCACGAGCGAGGTTGAGATCCCCGTGTTCCTCACGGCCGCAGGCACGAATAGTGGTGGTAGGGTTTAGGGTTTGGGGTTTAGGGCTTAGGGTTTAGGGTTTAGGGATTGCATGGCAAAACTGATCGAAAGCTGGAAGCAGAACAGTGACTGCGAGAGGTGACTTAGCTTTTGCCCCAGCTGTCCCAATGCGACCAGTTCGGCCAATCCGATGGGTGTAGTCCTGAAGCACAAATGACCAGAACTTCTTCGCCGGTGAATGGCGGCAGTTTACGGTTCTCGGATTCGTCCTCCGCGTTGTGAGGAAGCTCGTAATTCACCACGTGGTCAACACCTGCATTTACCATGCAAGAAGGATCTCCTGCATACCTAGACGGTCATACCAGTCATACCCCGCTCCTTTTTTAGGGTACCTAGTTTTATGGTTAAGTTCTCTTATATAGAAAAGTAGATACCTCACAAAAGGGGTAGGGTATGACGCTATTGGTATGTGCCTTAAACCCTAAGCCCCATTGCCGCAGAGTCTGTGCTTGGGTGGTTCACAGAAGTCCGGCCTGGGAGGTCGAGACCCCGTGCTGCGACGTCAGTGGCGACGAGCACCTCACGTCAATTAGAATAGGGTTTGGAGGCAAGCTGTACTATGCTTTTCAATAAGAAACCTCAAAATGGTATTGGTAATTATCTGGGCCCCTATAGTACGGAAGCAATGTAAGGACAAGACGGCCGATCACATCAATTCTTCCTACGGCTTCAACCGCGGGCCCGAAACCCGAAACCCTAAACCTGTTCCTAAGACTCCGACACTGACCCGGCCGTTGCGGAAATCGGCAAGTGCACGATCCCGGGCGGCCTTCATGCAAGCTGGGACAAAACCCTCTCGGTTCAGCTTAGAGCGATGGTTCTCCTTAATCCTAGGACGCGTCCGCGAATCTTACTCTGTCTGGTGCTTAGTAGTGAACTATTCTACTATAGGGATCCATGCCCCCATTCCCTACTAAGAACCAGACAGTTGCTTTGCGGACTCTGCAGGAGAGTTCGACTGATCCGATGACTGCAGGATTTATAGCATCAACCGTATGTTTCCAAGTGGGGAGCGGCAAGAACGAAACAAAAGAAGCCCTTGCCAGTTGGAAAGACGAAGCAGAAGGCCTGGGGAAAAAAACTAACCCTGGACCAAACCAAAGCCTAAACCAGTGTAAACCCTAGACCACTATAACCTATAAAGCCTAAACCAATTTGATTCCCAACCCCATGTAAAGCCCAAACGACTACAAACCCCAAACCCCGAACACGAAAGGCCTGGGAAAGGCCACCGTGGATCTGCATGCTCCGCACCCGGGCATCGGAGAGTCTCCAACAAACCGCATCGACAGTGGTCCTTGGGATTCGGGGCTCCCAGCTTGAGGCTTCCAAGGGCTCTGAGGCTATACAAGGGCTACTATAAGGGATCCATAATCATAAGGGATCCAAAAGGATACTTTCTGTTGTAGGGGCCTGAATGATTAGAATTTGGGTGCGGGCTCCTGTCTCGCAAAATTTCAATCGGGAACCCTACGGAAGAGTACTGTCAATTATTTAGGCAAAGCCTAAACCCTAAACCCTAAACCCAGCTCGCTCTTACCGGTAAGGGCACCTAAGGCGAAGACTTGGAGTTTGCGAAGACCAGCGTCTTGGCATACTTGTCGTCACCGTCGCTCTTGACCTCCACCTGGATACTCTTCCGAAGAAGGACTCCCAAAGGGGGTTAGGCTGAGGGTAGAAGGACTCCCAAATGACTCGCTTACTTTTCAGGACCTGCTCTTAGTATACCACAACCTCCACCTAACAGGCAGGCGACCGAAACAGCTGCATCATATTGTGGCTCAGCTCATGCCTACGACTCGAAACCTCTGTTTCGATTTGATGTCTCCTTGGCCGAAAACGCGGCAAGGGACGTGAACGTCGCGCGGTTCGTCGTACAGGCTTTCTACCTCCGCTTCCTCCAATCGGCCCCGATAGCTATCCGAGTCTTGCAGCGTGGTTCCTGCCTCCTTGACAGCCTCGACCAACATCTCAAACTTGCCGTCCAGGTCCTTTGATGGCAGAGCCAGAAACAACAGACCCTGAGCATCTGCTCATCACGGACCCTGAAACAGGAGGTATTCCCCGCCCCCCCCCCCCTCAAAACAAATAATATAGGGGCCCCTAATAATGACTAATGACCTATGAAAAAGTGGGGGGTTCCTTATTTATGATTATAGTATAATGGGCCCCTAAGCCCTATTCTAATTTTTAAGGCCCCTATATTACCAGATCCCCCTTTCGAGTCGAACCGAGAGCCCAGCGGTGGTGCTCGCGTCCTGGAAGCGCTGAACCTTCCGAGCAAGAGCAATCATTGGTTCATAGGAAACGCCGGCCACTGAAAGATATATAGAGATGCATGTATCTGTCTATATCTATATATATATGTACACATATATACCTCTAAGATACAGAGATCTATATCATGTGGATATATTCATATACTATACGGCTATATGTATGTATTTACTGATTTGTATGTATGTGTGTGATTTGTATGAACGCACATGCATATCTATGTGTGTACATAAAAAAGTGCATGCATATATATATATATATACACACACATGCAGATACAGAGAGATACATATAAATTGACATAAATATTGATATGGATGATACGGATATGGATGCAGATATAGACATAGATGTACATGTAGATGTAGATGTAGACATAGACATAGACGAAGACGTAGACGTAGACGTAGACACATATACATATATGTATATGTGTATACACATGTGTATATATATATATGCATATAATTCATATAATTACATGTGTGCATAAAACTCTACATGTGTATACGTATCTGTCATTGATGAAACAAAAAACAAGCAACGGGGATCTGTACAACTGGGCAGAGATTCCGGCCACATTCTCGCATGCTTCTCCCACTTTACCAACACCGATCCACCTCGGCAAAGGCGGCAGGGGCTTCTTTTCGTGATTGAGAAGATGCTCGGCTAAGTCCTGTGACGTGACCCTGAGCCCTAAACCTGAAACCCTCAAACCTGAACCCTAAGCGTAAGCCTCTACCTGGAAGCCCTGAAGCCTAAACCCTGAACCTGAAACCCCTGAAAGCCTGAAAGCCAAGCCCTAAACCCTGAACCCTAAATCTGAAGCACCCAACCGTAAAACGCCTCAACCCTTCGGTTTAGGGTTTAGGGTTTAGGGTTTAGGGCTTAGGGTTTAGGGTTTAGGGTTCCGAAACCCTAAGACCGATGAGAGGCCCACAGGTATGTTGGATCCAGGAAGTCCAGAGCCAAGTCCTGGTGTGCAGAGTATATAGGTTTCCTTTAAAGGGGTCTGTAAGAGTTTAGGGTTTAGGGGTCTAGGGGCTACTATAAGGGATCTATGAGGGTACTATAATGTAGGGGCCTTAATGATTGTAACAGGGTTCCTTTTTAAAGGGATCCTTTATAGGGATCTATAAGGGTTACTATAAGGTAATATAATATCGGGGCCTTGATAATTGGCATAGGGTTCCTTTAAAGGGGCTCTATAAGGGTTACTATAAGGGCACTATGATACAGAGGCCTTAATCATTAGAATAGGGTTTTGGGGCCCATTATACCATAATTATAATAAGGAACCCCCGAAATTACTGTTGATGGACAAAATTCTGCATGACCTTAAGGACTCTAAACTATGGGAATTATGCTATATTCCTTATAATGGGTAATGCAGGATTTTGTCCATCAACAGTAGTATAGGTAATTATTGAGGCCCCTATATCAGGGGCCTGAGGGATTAGAACCGGGCTCCCTTGAAGGGCTCTATCAGGGTTCTAGAGGACAAGGGCCTTCATAAGTAGAAAGGGGTTTCGGGGTATATTACAGGTAGTACTTACGCAAAACTCTCAGGAATAGTTCTGGCAGTTGTTTCATGCAGAGCCCCTGAATCTGAACTACTGGTCCCGAGGCTGCATTGACAAAGAGAGTTGAGGATCCCTGCCTCAAAGGAAAATTGGTATAAAGTTGTTAAAAGCCCCTCTACAATTCTAAAGAATCCTGATAAAATGTAGCCCCCCCCCCTCAACAAAACAAACTGAGGTTTAATCCTCACGAACTTCTGACATGACTTCTCTTGAAGCTGACCCGCCTGCATCTCCCTTGGGAAGGTCGCCGAGAACATCATGGTTTGTCGGCCTTCCTCGCCCCTCGGGACATGTGAGGAGTGTTTCGGCTCTTCGCGTGCGAAAAAGGGGAGTTGGGGGTTGGTTTAGGGTTTAGGGTGTGGGGTTGAAGGGGTTAGGGGAAACACATCGGAACGTGAATCATGCGACTCTTTCCATGATGCTTCGTAACCCGACGCCTGGGCAGCCCTGGCACAGCACCGAAGCCCAGAAATAGCCAGAAGACTGAGAACTGGGCCCAGACTCGGGCATACTGTGGCCTGGCGACCAACGATGGGTTTAGGGTTTAGGGTTCAGGGTACGATGGTAGTGCAGGAGGTTGAAGGCAGTTGAAGGTTTGAGATTTAGGTTTTGACTGTGAAGTTCGAGTTAAAGTTAGGCTGAGGGATTCGGGGCCCTTGGGCACGACCTGCCAAACCCAAGACAGACACCCGACAAATCCCGCCCTCTTCCAACCCGTCCTTCTATGATGGAGCGGATCTGCGGCTCGAAGCCCATGTCGAGCATCCGGTCGGCCTGGCCAGGCAAGACCGCGGAAATGCTGCCGATGCTGGTGATGCAGACAGATGTCCACGATGCTGATTTCGACGACGATGAAGATGCTAGTGAAGAACATGATGATGATGATCATCATGATCATGATATTGGTTGATCCGTGCCCTGTCGGCGTAGAGGTGGTCGTCGTCGTTGGTGTAATCATCGTACTAGCACTCGTACTAGTACAAGTACTAGTACCAGTACCGGCACAAGTGCCAGCACCAGTACCAGTACTAGCACCACAGTGGCAGCCGCAGTGGCAGCGGCAGGGGCAGCGGCAGATGCGGCAGTGGCAGTCGAAGTGGCAGTGGCAGCGCCAGCGACAACGACAGTCGCAGGCGCAGTCGTAGTAGTAGTAGTAGTGTAGTAGTAGTAGTAGTAGTAGTAGTAGTAGTAGTAGTAGTAGTAGTCGCAGCAGCAGCAGTAGTAGTAAGGAGCACTAGTGGTAGTAGTGGTAGTGGTGGTAGTGGTGGTAGTGGTGGTCATCCCCGTCGTCGTCGACTTTTTCCCTGCCGTTCCTCAAAGATGTCGACGATGATGGTGATGGCGATGCTGCTGATGTTGTTGAGTGTCGGCTCGATACTTGATGCTGATGCTGACCCTGATGCTGCTGACGGAGGTGACGAGTTGAGTGGCATGCTGGTGATGCTGGTTGACGCCACCATCGTTGTTGTCACCATCACCATCCTAGTCATCTCGTCATCATCACCTCATCATCATCACCAACAACAACATCATCATCGTGACATTCATCATCAATGCATCCATGCTGCGTCAAGCGCTTGTAACCCAAAGATGAACGTGTTCACGGGCCTCGTCGAGGACGAGATACCGCACCTGACGTATAGAAACTGTGTGCACAGCTGTTTTGGCTTTCCGATGCCTTCCCGAAACCCATGCACCAACTTAGGATGCAGCGTTGGTCATGCTAATGACACCACGCTCGAGAAAGTCCTCGGAGAGGGTGGTTGCATGTTGACACACTCCAAAACCGCCTCAAGTCTTCTTTAGGAGGCCTCGAGACGCCCAGGGGTGCAGATCACTATCTCTGCGCCCTCTGCCAGTGCCTGACATCCACGAGAAGATGCGGAGAGCAGAGAGGAAGAGAGGAACTGCCCTGCCTTCAGCTGCGGCAAGGCATCTGCCCCTCCATAGATAGCAACTGCTCGAGCAAGAGTCCTTCGGGAGGATTGACAGTTCCAGATACGTGCCCTCTGGAGATGCTGTCGAGTCACAGGGGTCCTAAAGCAAAGCTTGCGAGCTTCCAGCGTGATCTGCTGGCAAAGCTCCCGTGTTGGAGCCAAGACCACCCTGCACATCTAGCATGGCGCTCGATGAGTGGGTGGATAAAACCCTAAACCCTAAACCCCAAACCCATAAGACCACTGAGTGGCTGACGCTGTGGGACGAATTGGACCTTCCTCCAACTCGTGCGCGCCAGCTATCAAAGTCTCGGCCTTGATTTCAAAGAGAGACAATCAGAAAGCACACTGGAACCACAAATACCACCACATAGTAGCACCATTTCAGCACCATCATGTTCTTCATCTTCATCTTCATCTTCATCAGCATCACCACAGTCGGCACCAGCAACACCATGAGCAGGAGCCGCAAAACTTTATCGCCGATGATGCTGTCGTCATTGCCATCACTCTCGTCATCACTATCGCCATGGCCATTGTCGTCGTCATCATCGTAATTGCAAGCACCATCATGATTTCCATCTGTCAACAACAGGAAGATCATCACCAGCTTCTTCTCTATCATCATGATTGCCATCGCCATCATCATCCTTATCGTCTTCATCACAATTTGTCGCGCTTGCCAAGTACGACTGTCAGCTACACCATCAGCTGCAGCGGCATCACAAACACTGTTATCATCGCACCGTTATCCTCTCGAGCAAAAGCAGCCTGATCGCCGAATCGAGCACTTTCCATCTTCGGGAAGGCAAGGAGTGCTGTGGCCCTTACAACAGAAGCACATAACTTCGATTGGGGTGGTGGAACTTCGACCTGCAAGTTGAAGAGCATGCGAAATCCAGCTCCGATGTCAGTCTTCCAACATGAACCCACGCTGTTGTTGAATGACATCTAACTGTGGTCGTAGTGCTGCTGTTGGTAGGATCCGGAGGGCCATGATCGTGAGTCTAAGGGGCCAGTAGTGATGGACTCGGTGACAGCAGCAGCAGCAGCACTCTGCAGCCCTGTGCGACAGAGTGCTGGGAGACGGGCTATCAAGGGAATGAGAAAAGCTGCCGTCTTGCCACTGCCTGTCTGAGCAGCAACCTGGCCACTCCCCGTCTCTCTGTTCGAAATCATAGTGACGCGGAAATACACTGATGGCCAAACTAGTTGATGTTCATCCGGCCTTCGTCCATATGCACTCGATGTGGGATCTGTGAAGTCTGTTCTCTTTGACACCATGCTACCCAAGCCGCACGCTAAACTCTCTGTTGAAACAAGTAAACTTGATGTGTGTCACCATGACGTCATTTCCCGACAGCGCCGCTGGAACAGCGTGCTTCTGGGCCTCGTGGCATGTCTCGGCCAGGGGCTGCAGTCGGGGGTTGAGTTTAAGTTGCATTACCAAGCACTCATCGAGAGCTGAATCCATCCGCAGTGCAGCTGTCATTGTACTGAGAACACTGGGCTTGCGGCCGGTGTTGGCTGGTCATACCTCTGCTCGTAGTGGAAGCTTCAAGAAAAAGCCGAAGCTACCGTAAAAGCGTGCCGCATGAGCCAGCTGAGCACCGTGCCCACATCGAACAAGAACATTTTGCACTAGCTCCTGCTGCATGTGCGATGTCAAAAGCAGCGAAAGCTGGCTACATCATCCTGTTCTCACCAACCTTAACTCGCAATTTGCCATGTGCCGGGGTTGCTGCAAACACAAAACCCAAAATTTCTCAACCTCTGCACACCGAACCCGAAACCCGAGCCTGAAACTTTAGTTGGGATTTTGTATGATCTACGAAACTTGATAACGGTTCTTCCTGCAAAGGGTACGAATAATCCCTAAACCCTAAGCCGTCCCGAGATCCCCCTACAACAAACCCTGATGCAGGTAAAGCCTCGCCTGGGGCATGGTGAACTTTTCGCAAATCTCCTCGAAGGAGCCGCAGACTACCTCGCCGCCGCTGTTTGACACTCAAACCCTAAACCCTCGACCGGCAGCTTGGAAGGCTGTGACTGACAATTTCGACATGCAATTCGTACACTTCAACCGGCAGCACTTCGGCATCCAGTGCTCTCGTTGTAAGGCGTCGTAAGGTCAGATCTCATAGTGTGTACTTTGTTCTTCGAAGATCGTGGGTCGGATTATGCCGGGTGCAGCATATGAAGCCAGTCTGTTGACGATCTTCTATGTTCCCATGCGATATGTTGCGTCACCTAGTTAATCGCATCGAAGTGGACCGTGCTACAGTGCTGTACTGCGTCTTGTCGTGCCGCAATGGGCTATGCATGTTGCATCGTACTAGAGGCAAGCATTTTAGATCATGACATACTACTACCGTCAGATATGGTCAAAGGCATTGAGGCAGCGGAACTCGTTTGTTAACAGGGATACGAAGGAAATAGGTTTGTGGTGTGCTCTGATAGTTTTTCGAGGATAGGATGGACCGATCTTATGTGCTATTGATGGCCTATTGGAACCTCTTAGTTCCTGCCACTGACATGTGATGCAGGAGCCTTCTAGTGCCTGCTGATGCAAGAGGATACATGCTCAGTGACAGAGGGTTTTTCTCGTTTCTTGTTAAGATATTTGTATATATATATATATATGTGTGTGTGTGTGTGTGCATTCATACGCGCGCATAAATATGTATATCTTGTGTGCCTGCATGTACGTGTAGGTATGTCCTCATATGTCCACACATATACACACACGTGTCTTGTGTGCATTGGGGCGGCGGGCAGGTTGCAGGTAGTACATCGTAGGTAGTACGTAGTCGGCACTTAGGAGGAGGAGTAGGAGTAGTAGGAGTAGCAATAGAAGTAGAAGTAGAGGCAGAAGTGGAGTTAGAGGTAGAGAAGCAGACTGAAGTAGAAGCAGAAACGGAACTAGAACTAGAAGCAGTGGTAGCTGCAGTTGTTGTTGTTATGTCGTTGTTGCAGCTGTAGCTGTGGCCGTAGCTGTTGTTGTCGTTGTTGTTGTTATCGTGCTCACCGTCGTAGCAGTAGCGCAGTATGGAAGTGGTAGTAGTTGTCGTGGTGGTTGTAGCAGTAGTTACAATAGTAGGCCGTTTTGGCAGCAGCAGCAGCAGCATGTTGATTATGATTGTTGGTATTACTCTGCTAGTGTGAACTATAGCTGCGACTTTTACCACTACTGCCATTATCGCTATCGATAAAACCCTAAACCCTAAACGATTACGATCTGTTTGGCAGTCACACTTTCTCAGCTTCTCTCCTGCGCGGTTTGGCCACACGGAACCCTAAAGCCCTACAGACCAGGACCGTCCTTTTTCAAGTAGCCATGCTTGGGGATAAACTATAATATACGATAATATGCGAAAATACTCTGGCAAATGCTGGTGATGGTCTATACTACGCTACAGTATACTCTACTGCCTTATACTGGGATACACCAAATTACACCAAAATATGGTACAGGTTCAACGCACGAAATTTCTTTTGTTTCTTTCACGGCTGAAATTTGCAGAGCTCAGGGTTGAGGTTTGAGGCTTTGGGATTTTGGGCTTTCGACTGGGCTTGCGCGGTTGAGGGCTAGAGCTTTCGGGGTGCGTGGTCTGGGCTTTCGGCTCCGGGATTTGGGGTTTCGGAAGTTTGGGGTGTAGGGGACCTCAGGGAAAGGACAATCCGGCTTCGACTTGGTGGTCCCGCAGCCAGAGACATTAAGGCGCCACGAGGACATCCCCTCAGGGAGGACTCCACGCGGTGGGAAAAAAAGCTTCGCTTGGAAACTTCGCTG
The DNA here is from genome assembly GCA_003297005.1 of Symbiodinium sp. clade A Y106. Classification (NCBI taxonomy): domain Eukaryota; class Dinophyceae; order Suessiales; family Symbiodiniaceae; genus Symbiodinium; species Symbiodinium sp. clade A. Next base: position 118,757 of record BGNK01000797.1, on the reverse strand, counting down.
TCTCGCTGGTCTAACCAGCCTACAAAAATGGACATCCTGGCCTTAGTCATGTTGGAGCAAGATAAGAACGACAGCAAAAACAGCAACAACACCACCACCACCAACAACAACAACCACAACCCCTTGTCATGATGACAGCTTAGGCAGCTCCGACACCTCTAGTCCAGGAAGATTGTGTTGGATCCATGCCGCATGCGCTTGCTTCACCATTCGCTGAAGCACGGCAGATCTCTCAAGTCAATAACCAGCTAGAGCTCATGGAAGCCAGAGGCCGTGTCGGAGGGGCAAACTTCCAGAAAAGGAAAGCCGAAGTTCCAAAACAAGCCCTCGGTGATGATTTCGATCATTGTCTTCATGACGCCGACCGTCTCAAACCCTAACTTATACCATAAGAACTGTGACCTATACATGACTAATTCCAAGCCTACACTCCAAACCAAAAGCCCTAAAACAATCTCATACCCAAGCCCTAACCCTCAAACCCAAAAACAATGCTATAAACCCTAAATCCCCGGAACCTAAAGCCACCCTGAAGCCTGGAAAAACACCATAGACCAGCGACGCCCTAAACCTTAAACCCAATGCCCTGAACCCTATATCAGAGATCCTTGCCCTGGATCGTCCGCTGCGACTTCCTGCAAAAACCCTAAAACCCTAAAACCCTGTGCCCTGAAACCCTAAAACCCCACGCCCCTAGCACCCGAACTCCTGAACCCTTCAGCGCTCAGCCCTAAACCGTTGCCCTTGTCACCGAACCCTGACACAAAGCAAAAAATCCCAAAACCCATATCCCTAAACGCTACTTTGCATGAGTTCCCCTCTCCAGGACGGCTCTACTGACATGGCAGGTCAGTCTTGGACCTGGCTGGGCATCCAGGGAGGGCTCCATTTAAAAACCTTGTATGCATGTATGTATGCATGCATGCATGTATGCATGTATGTATGTGCTTGTATATGCATATCTATATTTGCTAATACATAGTTCTACAGATTTGCACACGCACACACACATGTCATATGCACGCGTATAGAGAGTGAGAGAGAGAGAGAGAGAAAGAGAGAGAGAGAGAGAGAAAAAAAACAAAAACGAGCGAGTTTGCCGTTCAGTAGCCCCAAACCAGAGCTCGCGACAGCAAGGTCGCGACAGTTCTAGTCAGCACAAGAAAGGAGGGCCTGGTTGGGGAGCGTCATGTGGACCTTGAAACGCACGGACGGTTGGATTTAGGATTTGGATCCGCGATATTGCGGTAAAGGACGGAAGAAAAATCAACGACTAAACTCCTAAACCACAAATAAAAGCTGAATTGACGAGAAGCGGTGCCGCCGCCTTCTGCATTAACTTGTCGAGTCGGCCTGAAGTTGGTCTCACAGGGCAGGCTCAGCCATGATCGCACACGAAGACTGCCTAGTTCCAGGTAGATACTCACATAATCATATAACATATGGATATTTTGTGTATGTGTATGTCTGAATATGAATGTGTATGTCATATACAATATATATATATATATATATATTGAAATTATACATACATATATATATATATAGACGCAACAGTAATAGAAGTATAAGCATATTGATTATGCATTCATACATGCATGTATATATTCTATATGTATATAAATACTCACATGCACACACTGATGTACCGGAGTGGCATGAGGCATTGTGCGAAGCAACTGCACACCGAGCTCTCGACTCAGTGATCGGCACGCTGCCCGCTGCTACCTGCTTCAGGCTGCTGCCGATTCGAACCGAAACAAGAGAACAGGAAACGCACAAGCGCAGCAACAGCAGCGACAGAAGAAGAAGCAGCAGAAGAGGACTTCACAAACCAAGTAATTCCACGACGACCACTTCAAAGCAGCATGCGTAACATCGATGACGACAACAACAACAAGAAGAGCCGCAACCACAACCACAACCGCAACTACAACCACAACAACTGTAAACACCATCACCACCACCCGAGAACAAGAACCGAACCAAGAGCGGCAGCACCAACGCAGACAAAGAGGAACACAAAAGGCAACCACGCCGTTAGGAACAGCATAAACTAGAAGAAGGCGAAGAGCGAAGAAGAGGAAGAATCAGCTTCCGCCTGATTCGAGCAGAGACGATGCTTCATGTGCCTCGTCGACACTGAGCTCCTCCTCGAGATGGACCTCTTGGCTTCAGGGTTGGAACTCTTGGGGTTTTTGGAATTTTCAGCTTGGCGTAACGGCATGAGATTCAGCACATCAGGTACGGGTCTAGGAGGGCAGCTACTCGAGTTGTCTAGGAGTCGAGGACGCACAGAGTCCACGGGTGCGGACTTCTACGAACTGGAGTCCTAATAAGTTGGGACGCGTTTTGATCGTCACCGTCATCCAAGCAGGGGAGCTCTTTGAGCCCTGAAATCCACAGCCACAGGGCGCAAAGCCCTAGGAGTCTGGGGGTTTAGGGTTCAGGGTTCTGGGGAACACTGGTTTTAAGGCTCTGGAGCTTTCGGGCCTTCATGGAGGCTTTGATCAAAAAAGTCCCCTAAACGGCTGGGCTCAGTCGGCCCAAGGGTCGAAGCAGCGTTTGGGCGGAAAGTCGCTTCAATCGGACTACCAGTGAAACGAGGTTGCGATGGCTGCTGTTCTTAGACCAACAATTAAACTGCAAAGTCATCCTTGCCTCGGCGCAGAATGAGTAGGAAGCAGATGCGTCCCCATGGTTCGTACACCCTGAAACCTGAACCGATTGCATTGCTGCGAAGGGGCCGTGACTATTCCCAAGGCTGCGGCTGCTGAAGTGTGTAAGAACCTGACAGAGGTGGAGAATACTTCCATGATGCGAGGAAGTTGTTAACACTGGCTCCAGCTGATCGGCTTTCCCTAATGTGTCAACGGCTGTCTCGCTATCGCAACGGTCACCATGGACACGAAGATGCTGGACCATTGCGCCGACGCACATGAGATGCCGATGACCACCACGACAGCAGCAAGAACTCAAACCCGAAATGCAACAGGCCCAGTGCCGGCCGAGCTGCAACGCAGAGGCGGAGTCAACCGAGAAGCGCTTGGCTCGTGTGGGAGCTGGTGTTTCAGCCGCTGCGCCTGCATCTCTGCCAAGCGTTACATTGTGTAGGGTTTTTGGGGATTTGGGGCACAACTCATATGCCTATGATAAGACATATGATAGTACATCATATATTGACAGGATATATTACATTATGCATCTCATTTCGGGCTCTTTTTGTCCAGCATCCAGGGCTCTCGGTTATGTTTAGGCTCTCGCGCGAAACTGCAAACATTCACTGTCATGACCACCTGAGAGGATGACAGGATGCTAGATGGGGGGTTTCCGAAAATAGAGACCCTAATATAATACCCTAAATAGTAGGATCCTTATTATAAGGACCCCAGAATAATGCACCCCTAATTTTCGGAAACTCCCATATGTAGGTTATAAAAGGGTTGTAAGTATCCAAATTGGGCTTGTCTTACTGGTATCTCTACTTATAAATATATAGCATGACCGAGTTGCAGGGGCTTTCAAGTACCCTGCCTCCAGGCATAAGCTCCAGCCACGATCTTCGCCGCTTGCTCTCCAGCCACGGGCAGATGTCGGAATAACTTGGCGCTTGGGGCTTTCGGGCGTCTGGGAGTTTAGGGCTTCGGACGCCCATGTGTGGTGTTGCAAGTCTGCATACGGAAAAACAGCCGCCAGATATAACTGAAAGAGTTAGATACCTCTGAAAGGCATGCGCTGAGGGGGGGGGCAAAGCAGTGTGCCAGATTAGGCGGCCTAGTCCAGAAGTGGAATCTACGGACGCTTGTTGTTGGTATTCGGTGTTCCCATTGCGTCCATTGCTTGGATGATGGTGATGATGATGATGATGCTGAAGCTGGTGATGATAATGATGACGATGGTGGTGATGGTGTTGGTGGAGATGCTCATGTGGTACTGGTGATAGTGATGATGGTGATGATGGTGATGATGTTGATGACAGTCATGATGGTGATGCTGGTAATCATGACGGTGATTTTGCTGCTGATCGTCATGACGATGACGAAAGGGATGATGCTGTGAAAATCCAGAGTCATCAGAGCTCAGAGTCGCTGCAGGCTCTTTCCAGCTCAGCGTCATTTGCTCGGCAACATCCTTGTTGAAGGAGAGCCAGAGCAGCGCCGGGGCAACAGCCAATGTCACGAGAATGGGGAACAAGGCCAGGCTAGTGACGAAGCTTGTCCTGAAAGCACATCATGGCGCTTTCCTTCTCTCATGTGATCACTGGCACTATCTATGATCTTGGCATTCTGATCGTGGTTATGATGGTGGCGGCTGAATGCTCTCTCTGTCAAAAGCGTTGTCGCAACATCAGTGCCTGTCACCAACCTCTACAACACAAATAAGTTGCTCCCATAGTGGGCCGCGGCAGCTCGATCAACATGTGACGGGAAGGCCACGGACACTGGACACCGCGGATCCCTGCATCCACGTTAGATAAGGCAAATAACACGTGAGCTTCTTGCGGAAAGAGCTTCAGTCCAGCAAACGCCCAGATCCTTATTCACAATGTCGGGGATACTAAAGTGCATGAACTCTTCACCCTCCATCCCATATACAGTAAGCATAGTCTTACCCGCTCATTTCACACCCGACTTACCTCAACTCGGATATCACCGTTTCGCCAGGGAACTCAGCATCCAATCGGCTCACATGGGCGAGAAAGATGCAGAGCACCAAGTCGCAGAAGATAGAATATCCAACTTGGAGCTTGCTGGGTCTTGGGGCTTCAGGGGTTTAGGGTTTAGGGCTTATGCTCTTAGGGGTGTGTTCGGGCGTCACCAGACTCCTAGCTTCTCAAGCTGTAGGAAAAGCCGATGCCTCTTGATTGCAGTATCTCTGCCAAAACTCGTGACGTCCTCGCAGGACATCTTAACTTACTAACCTATTCAACACCACCAATTCGTCAACCAAGCAGCCAATGAAAAGCCAGTATACGCTTCCTTTGAGCATCCGCCACCCGATCGTTCCGGCGGGCTCCTGAGCGAGACTCTGTGCTGCTTTTCCAAGTTCTCCCTCGAAGCATCGAGCCTGTCCTGAGCCTTCTACGACGAGTCTAATAACGAGCAGTAGATGTATTCAAAGCTTGCTGAATCGTAGAACAATCAAAAAATCTGGTATGCGAACATACACACGTTTACTCGCAGAGTGTGTGTGTGTGTTTGTGTTTGTGTGTGTGTGTGGGGGTGTATGCGTAGATGCAGACATATGTATATACATGCTGCGCTTCATATGTGTGTGTATTCATGTATGTATGTACATAGGTATGTATGTACGTACTGGTAGGTATGTATATGTATGTGTATATGCATATGTGTATGTATATGTCATATGGGTATGTACAGGTATACATATACGTATACTGTGTATATGTATATGTATATGCATGTGTATGTGTATGCGTCTGTGTCTGTGTCGGTGTCGGTGTCTGTATGTGTCTGTGTATGTGTCTGTGTATGTGTCTGTGTATTTGTATCTGCATGTGTACGTGCACGTGCACGTGTATGCGTACGTGTAGGTGTAGGTGCATGTGCATGTCCTCATATATGCATGTGTATGTGCATGTTTGTGCATAATATATATATATATACATACATACATACACATATATATATATACATATACGTACATGTTTATTTATGTGTATATATATATATATATTATGTATGTATGTATGTATGTATGCATATATTGCTATGCATAAACATATACATATGAGGCATCTGCTGTGTGTGTGTGAGAGCGCATGTGCATGCAAATGTGGGTGGGCGTCACGGCAAGTGCGCGTCCCTGTGTCCAATTGTCCGTCCCTCCGACCATCACTCCAAACGTTTGGTTCGTGTCGTCGAACTCACAAAGACCGTCCGAGCGTCTTGAGAAGGCTAGCAGTGCAGCGATAGGCAGCGACCCCACGACCAGACTGATCAGACCCACCTGCATAAAGCGGCAGGGCAGGCAGTTGCAGTCTACGCCCTAAACCTTAAGGCGTGTTTGAACAGAGGCTGAGGTGGCAACGAGGGCGGCCCGCACACCGTATCTCAGCGGATCTGCCAGGAATGCCTGACACAACATGCGGCAATGTACCCTAAACCCTAAGAAACCCCCAAACCCCAAGCCCGACACCCCAAGAACCCAGAGATGGTCCCGTCGTTATGTTGCTGAGTAAAAGAGTATTTCGAGTGCTGTTGCAACCACTAGTCTTACTTGGCAATCGCGTCGATGCACTGACCGCTTGTAGCTGCCGTAGTCGCGGTCGTCGCCGTCGTAGTAGTAGCAGTAGTAGTAGTAGTAGTAGGAGGAGTAGGAGTAGGAGCAGGAGCAGGAGCAGGAGCAGTAGCACAACTACTAGTACTGATACTGGTACTGGTACTAGTACTGGTACAAGTACTCGTACTAAGACTGTTAGTAGTCGTAGTCGTGGTAGTAGTAGTAGTAGTAGTAGTCGTAGTCGTAGTAGTAGTAGCAGCAGCAGTAGTAGTAGTAGTAGCAGGAGCAGTAGCAGTAGCAGTAGTGGTAGTAGTAGTAGTTATTATTGTAATAATCGTAGTCATAAAAATAGTGTAGTCGCCGTTGTCGTAGTCGCAGTCGTAGTCGCAGTCGTGGTCGCAGCCGTAGTCGCAGTCATAGTCGCAGTCGTAGTTGCAGTCGTAGTCGCAGTCGTCGTTGTAGTCGTAGTCGTAGTCGTGTAGTAGTAGTAGTAGTAGTAGTAGTAGTAGTACTACTACTACTACTACAGCAGCCGTAGCATTTTAAGATGTATGCTCTCCGACAGCCGGCCTCGCGTGTGCAGCGAGGATCGACGTCTGTATTGCCCTGCGCAGAGGAATTGAAAAACAACGCCGATGTTGCCTTAGTCGCAAAACGTCTCGGTCAGCATAATTAGATGAAGATGCTACTCGGTATGTGATTTTAATGTTCAATCCGCAAAACAACGCACAACCCCCGCATCGTGTCTGCAGTCTTGTGTATGTGCGTGCGTGCCTGCAGGCTGGCGACGGGGCCAGTGGTCCGGTGGGCGGGTGGGTGGCGTGCGCATGTGTCTTCGTCAGTGTGGCACTTGCGCATGTACTGTAACGTTCAACAGGCGCATGCATGCATGTAAGGCGTACGAGCAGGTGGAGGAGGAGGAGGAGGAGGAGGAGCAGCCACAGAATGATGCCAGGAGCCGGGTCAATAATCGGAATACGTGCGATATGAACAGCGAGAAAAGCAAGGATGATAAATGACAGAGCCATGTCGATAAGAAAACACCAGCGCTGTCTTGACTCGGCCCTGCACCCAGCAACCAATGAGTCTGGCAAAGACTGCTGCACTTCGCTGCCTGTGTGGGCTCAGGTGTAGGGTTTAGGATCTCGGGTTTAGGAAGCAGAGTTTGTTTAGGGTGTCCGGGTTAGGCTGGAACGCCTGGTGAAGAATGCTGGCACGGCTACGCTCCATGATGGATCTCAGGCTGGCCTGCATGTCGTGCCAATATCCGGTAGAGCGAATGCCAGCCACCTGAAGATCTGTTGGACATTCGCAAGATCCCAAAAACCACCGCAACAGCCCTCGTCTTTAGCCCACTGAGCCCTCAACTCGTTCCAGACCATAAAGAACCTCGGCGGATTCCACGAGCTCGGTATCGGCTCTCTTCCCGGAGCAGTTCGGAAGGAAGAGCTTCGAAACACAGCCAAGCAACAACAAGAGCTTCTTCCATGAAGAACCGCGGACAGCTGAAGTGGCTGTGTTCTCTGCCACCTCGTGCCTTTTGCAGCGGAGAGGCAGCAAGATGACAAGGGCTTCAAGTTCAAGCAGTGCTACGATCATACTTTTCTTATTTTTCCTAAAATAAGACCTATAGTAATACCTATAAGAATACCCATAGAAATACCTTTAGTCAATACCTACACTAATGCATAGAGTAATACCAGAGTTTTACTCGAGCCAGGAGACGCTTTCGTCAAGCCCGTCTCGCTGAAACTTCTCTTCAGAAGCTTGTGATCCGTGCCGACATGGGCAAAGAGAACCTGGTTTAGGGTTTAGGGTTTGGAATTTAGGGTTTAGGGCCGTTTAGGTTTGATGGTTTACGGATTTAAGGGCTTGGAATCTAGCGGTTTAGGGCTCACCGACATGCCGCAGTAAGACGCACTTCCCAGGGTAAAGAGTGGCCTGGTAGATGCTCCATCGAGCCAGCCACCGCCAGAACCATCTCAAAGTGAATTTGCGGGGCGCCGCTGAGCTGGACTTCGGGGCATTCTCTGCCACAGGATCCTTCTCAGAGCTGTCCTACTCCGAGATGATTCTAACTGACAAAGACGAAGACTATGTGGCTTCGACATCGTATAGCACTCGACAATCATCATGTTGGCAGCCAGTCGGAAACGTCAGCTCTAGAACGCGGGGGCCTCTTTTATGAATTGAGGTGTGCTCCCCAAGGGCAACAAGCTGCCTCAGTAAAAGAGTAGACTACACTAAGAAACACACGCCACTGCAGCTCTTGCAGGCCACCCCCGTCGGCAACCCCAACGTTCCATCATTAGCGGCGCAATGGAGGCCCACAGCGGCAGCGACTCACTGAACGCGAGGACCCCAGGACCTAGGAAAGCCTCTCGTGAAGGCCCACGAGCTCCCGAGGCCGTGATCATGCCACAGATGAACACTAGACACTGTGAGGAAACAGAGTGGTCTCCAATGAACGCAAGAGATCGTTGACATCCGAAGCTCAAGGTGAAGCAGCGCGCTAGCTGCACTGAGGCGCTGAAAGACAACAAACAGCCCTTGGGGCGATGCTTTACAACTCCACTTTCAGATGGTACAGGCGTTCAAATAGAATAGTAATCATAACGTCACCTACAACAGACGCAAGAATACAAGGCCACAGAGTGTCATGCAACAGGATTCGGCTATCATGCAGCAGCATGCAGTGTCAAAGCAGCATCCAATGGAACAGAAGAGAGAAGCCCGGTGATGGTCGAATATAGTGAAGCATTATATTATAGTGCAGTATGACGTGCAGTATATAGCGGAGCATATAGTATCGTATTTTGTATAGTATATAGCATCGCCTGAAATGTAAAGCAAATAGTATAGTATGTATGAAAGGAACCACGCAGTCCTCGACCCTCTCCATTGCCACGGGTTCCACCTGTGTCTCCTCATCCGATGTTGTGCCCTCGGCTGCCTGTTCGGCAACTTCACTGGTCCGAGATACTTCGAGGATACGCTAACTTCGCTCGTTCATCTAGGTATCAGGGACCTGCCACCAAAAGGACTGCTAGCAACTCTGGCGTAATGTTGGCTTTTGCCCGTATGGTGTCATGAGCATCTTAGTCTTGCCATTAGAACTTTCGCTGCTCATAACATCATTTCATCGATATGACACTCAATCGTAGCATTGCCGCTGAATCCCAGGCTTGAAGCCTCGGCGGTCTCCAAAGCATCGAGAACGTCAGCATGCATTCCGTCGGCCCGGTGTGCCAGGTACAGAATCACGGCCCCGAGGACGAAGGACATCCAATTCCTGCCAGCAGAGGCTTGCAATATGAGACCCACACATCAAGCACACTAAAGCTTAAGGGTCGGACTGCCTGATGTTGCATGACAAATGCATCGCTTTGCACCATGACACCGTACACTGCATCCTAGTACATGATATGATGCTATGCCACATCGCCAGAGGCGACCGTGATGTGTACCTTACCATAATACCGAGAAAGGTCTCCTGCCCCGTACCACTGCATTGAGCCGGGGCACAACATGGCCGGGAAACGGCTCCACCAATCACCTGAGGTCCAGTTCAGAGGTCGTCATACCCATGAAGATCACCTACAAGCACTGGGATCCGAGGTCTATCTATGGAAACTTTAACCCTGAAAGCGAAACACCCGAAACCTTGGACCGTAAAACCCGCTAACAAGAAAAACCATCTACACAAAAGAGACGATAAAGCCTTAAAAAACCGATACGGCTCTATGAAACCTTCATAAAAACCCGCCTGAGAAAAGAGCGTGGAAGCCCTCAGACGAGAAGATTGCGGCCGCCTGGCTGCAGGAAAAAGTGTCCTCGAGACAGGCTCGACAGTTGGCGTGCGTGCGCGTGCGTGCGTACATACATATATACCTATGTACATACAAACTGCATGCATACCTGCATACGCAAGTACATATGCACGTGCATGTGTATGTACATATACATATGTAATATACATATGCATGCACATACAACAGTTCTATGGTTGTCTATCCACCTATTCACTTCTCCATCTATCCATCTATCGATCTAACCAACTAGTCATCGAATCACCTATCCATGTGTCCATCCGCATCCATGAACCCATCTATATTTCTATTTATCTATTTGATTCTATCTGCCAGCTGTTCATCTTCATGGTTCGTTGTGTGCTTGCCCGTCGGTTTGCTTGGTTGCTTGGTTGCTTGCCGGTCTATGTATGCCAGACGTTAAAGGCACCCAAAACCCAAAACCCTAAAGCCAGTCGTCATGCCCTGCACACTTTCTGCGACCACTGCCTTGGCAAACAATTACTAGCATGTCAATAGAGCAGACAAGGACCCAAAGCTCCTTGGAATTGCAATGTGGGTGCCGAGCTCGAAAAGCTTAGCTTAGGTTTAGGGTATAGGTTTTGAAAATTTCGCTCATATTGTTTACCGCTCTGGGGTTTGGGTATGGGGTTTAGGGCTCCGCGGGACTGCAAGGAACCCATATATCCAAGCTCTATGGCTCTGAAAAGCTGTATAAACCTAAGTAAGGAACCCCTCATACAAACACGAAGCCCCGTCCTCGATCGCTTCGATGATGGCTGCGAAGATGCTGAGATGTGTGGTGCTGCAGATCAGCTTCCTGGGAGAGGTGGGGGGGTCAGAGGTTTGGGGGTTTGCGGTCTAGGGACTAGGACTTTGTGTCTTTGGGATTTAGGGCTCCCTCTCCCACACAGAGCTTAGGGGTTTAGGAGTGTTTCCCCCTTCTTGCTGGCCCGGGTTCGAGGGGTCGGATGAGACGCGCTGAACGCCTGCCCTGGACCAATCGCCGGCTTGTTCATCCCAGAAGACGCAAACTGCCTGCAAGGACTTTAGATGCAGACAGCGTGTGGTTGGCAAATGGCTGGTACCCAGCAAGCCCTGATCCTTTCAACAAGTGTCTTCTTCGTCCGCCAGACCGGTGGTACGATTTCCCCTTTGAAAACGGAAAGTGCCAACGTAAAAATTGAGCAAATCGAAGAAGTGACCCCTAAGAAGAAAAAACAACAGCCATTATATACCCCAGTTAACGATATCAGTGACTTCCGCATACTTGGCTTCTGTAGTCGAGTTTGTTCTTCCGGTTATGTCCTTATTCGTCTTGGCTTCCTGCACCCGCATGTTCGAAGACGGTCATACCCAGTTACATTGATTTTTTGAACCCCCTAACCTGTTGTCATCCCCCATGATCCAAAATTTTTCTTCTTGCGAAGGAGAACAGTGGACATGGGAAGGCACAATGTTAACCAATACGGTATCGACACATGTTGAACTTGTTGCCGCATGGTCGTGCTGGTGGCTCCTGATGTGTCTTCGCCGTTGTTTCCACGTGAATTCAAGTGATGGCACGGCGGGGATGGTTCGCCGACGTCTGTCACTGGGACACAGATGGACGAATGCAGAGACGATGAAATCTCGGACAGAAGGCAGAGACCTTTGATAACAGTTGAGACCCAGTGGGACAAAGGCAAATGGGGGGCTGACCACACATGGCGCGCGCGCTTTTTTGCAGGCGCTGCTTGGCAACAGGCTACACGACCAGTACTTCAGCATCTTGCAGCCTTGATCAAGCACTGGAGTTGAGTCGAGTCTCGATGAGACCTCCAACTAAGGTCATCAAGGCCCCAGATATCTGCCACGGGAGTGTTTCCGGCCACGGACCGAAACAGCCGCTCTGCGGCTTCAAAGCGACCCCGATGAACTGCACAAAGGCCATCGCTGTGGGGCTGATGCCTTGCCCCAAGCCCCTGTCGGCCAGCGTCTGGAGCAGCACATGGCTTCCATGTCGCCGACCTGGCAATCTCTGCCTGCCCAGCATCAGCCACACAACCCAAGGCCACACTGCAGTCGCAGGCCCAACCCCTGGCAGCAACAAAATCCAGCAGCACCTGCACAGTTCTCTCGGCTCTCTTCTTGCCCGAAGAGGTGGCGCAAAACAAGGCAGTCGGAAGGAGCTTGCGAAGCAGCTCCTCGTCTACCTGGGCTTCCAACAGAAGGCGAACAATCTCCTCGTGTCCCTAGCTGGAGGCGGCTATCAGCGCAGTCCCCAGCTCCGCTGTTTCGTGAACGGGGGCTGAGAGTAGCTGACATTACTCTGCTTGCCTCTGCCCGAAGCACAGATGAGAGGCGTGATGTCCATTGCCGCATTTCTCTCAGCTCCGGCCTCCAGAAGAGCCTGAACGACGTCGAGACGTTGAATTTTGCATGCACAGTCTAGAGCTGTCTGCCCCGGGTCATACATGAAGTTGACATGGTTCTTGTCTGTCCGGTGCTCCAGCAGCGATTGGACGATGCCTGTGTAGCCGTAGCCACAGGCACCTTGGAGAGCAGGACCGATGCTTCGATGCAGCTTCGGATCAGCCCTGGCTTCGAGCAGCAGGCACAAGCTAAAGGTGCCTCGAGGATCTCGAATTCGCCGAAGGCGTATTCGGTAGTGCCGAGTTGATTAGGATCCTGCGGGCACTGCAGCATCCTCTCGACGTCCACGTTGCCAATCATAGCTGCCCGGGTCAGATCATCCCTTTGAATCCGAGTTCAGCAAAAGGCAGTAGCACCAGGTTGAAGTCCATCGGGTGGTGGCATGCAGGAGTCGCTGCCTGAAGCGGCTCGTCCCACAGAGCGGGCAAAGGCGTCTCTTCAGGGTCTTCACATCACGCACTTCATCCACGGGGAAAGCAGCCAACTGCTCTCCCGAGGGCATCCATACATGCAGCATGGCTCAAAATAACAGCGGTTTTGGCCTACACCTTCTCCATGCAGAAACCCTTGGTCTTCCACAGTCCGGGGTCTATGCCAACACAGGGTTCAGGGTTTGCAGCTTGTCGACTGGATGCGGTGGAGAAGCTTCGGATGCCCCACACGGTTAAAGCTGGTTCATACTGTGTCGCCACCAATGTGCAAAAACAACAAGCAAAGACTACGTACCGGATGCCGAGCAGTGGTGAGTCAACTCAAACAACATCCCTAAACCCTCCAAACCCTAACCCTAAACTAGGTACTAAACCCTAAACCCTAAACTAGCCCCTAAGCCCCGGACCCTAACCTTCAGAGCACAAGCAGAGTTCCTGCCTTTGGATCTGCTGTGCCTTGCAGGAAAAGCTCCAAGGGCTCCTCCGAAGATGAAAAAGTAAGATAATGTCAAAAGGGTCCTTAGGGGGGGGGGGGCCTTAGGGNCAGTCAGGCAGTCAGGCAGTCAGGCAGTCAGGCAGTCAGGCAGTCAGGCAGTCAGGCAGTCAGGCAGTCAGTCATTCATTCATTCATATACGCGCATGTGCATAAATATATGTGTATATATATATATGTATGTATATACGTATACTACCTCTCAGGTTTGTGTGTATGTATATAAACGTGTGTGTATTTAAATATATATATATATATGTACATATGTATATGTACTTGTAGCGATTTTCGACCCCCTACGCCCTGTATCTATAAACCCTATGCACTCCCTAGACACGTGCTTCAGTACTGATGCGCACACCTCGAAGGTCAGGTTTGAGAGCTCGTTTCCGTCGGCATCATACCTCAAGATTTGGAGCTTCGGGAAATAAATCAGGAACTCTGATACTTAAACATGGGATCCTGTAGCGTAAGCAAACCCCCAAAGAAGCACCGAGAGCTTTGGCATTTGGGACCCCAGAGCGACATCCAAGAGATCCGATACGCCTGCCACCACCTTCAGCGCTGTTGCTGTGTGTGCGGCTGCTGCCTGCTGCTTCTTGTCCTACGAATACAACCACCCGGCAAAGTCTTCAAGGACAAGATGCAGAGTCACGGCCAAAGGCTCGGATGTCAATGTTGGTGCTGAGGACGAAGCAGACTCGGACTGTTGGCCTGAACACAAATGCTCTCTTGAACTTGAAAGAAGTGGTCTTCCGACGGTGACCACAGAAAATTAAGGCCGATGCTCATCACCGACTTCAAGATGTCTTTCGTATTGTTTGGCACGTTTCCTCGCGGAGGGTATTGACGCAATGCTCACAGAGAACATCTGACTTGCGTAGGCACAATCCTTGAGATCCCAATACCCCTTAACTAAGGAATATACCTTAAACCATAATATTAAGCCCCCTATAGTTTAAGGTATATTGCTGAATTAAGGGGTATGGGGATGTCTGGGATGATAGAAACCTTGCTCTGCACGGCCTTCACGAGCTGATATAGTCACGGATTACACTCGACTCTGCAAGGAGTGCGAAAGACTTCCCAGCGCGTCCTACGGACAGCGCCACGGGGCCCGCCAGCTTGCCCGCGAGCCTTGCGCTCAGGACATCAGACTTGCCGCATGCATATGTATATGTATATGTATATGTATAAGTACAAGTACAAGTCTAAGTATAAGCATAAGCATAAGTATAAGTATATGTATATGTATGTGTATGTGTATGTGTATGTGTATGTGTATGTGTATGTGTATGTGTATGTGTATGTGTGTGTATGTGTATGTGTGTATAAATATATATATATATATATATAATTGTATTTGTATCTACAGTTGTATTTATATACCTTTATTCCCCAAACAGTGCTTGCACAATGGGGTTCTTACGTTCGGAGTACAGGAATTGGCTGCGGCCGCAACGGCGCACGCGGCGGTGGGGCGCGACCTTCGTTTCGACGCTCCCGCTGTGGATTCGCGCGAATTCCGTTGCGTTTCGACGCTCCCGCTGTGGTTTCGCGCGAATTCCGTTGCGTTTCGATGCTCTCCCTGTGGTTTCGCGCGAATTCCAGCCTCTTCTGGCGTGCTCTGGCCTCTTCTGGCCTCTTCTGTTCTTGGGGGCCGCTTAGGTTGCGGGCCGCAACGGCACACGCGGTGGGGCGGGGCCTTCGTTTCGACGGTTTCGCGCGAATTCCGTTGCGTTTCGACGCTCCCGCTGTGGTTTCGCGTTGCGTTTCGACGCTCCCGCTGTGGTTTCGCGCGAATTCCGGCCTCTTCTGGCCTGCTCTGGCCGCTTTGGTTGCGGTCCGCAACGGCGCACGCGGTGGGGCGGGGCCTTCGTTTCAACGCTCCCGCTGTGGTTTCGCGCGAATTCCGTTGCGTTTCGACGCTCCCGCTGTGGTTTCGCGCGAATTCCGTTCTGTGGCTTCGCGCGAATTCCGGCCTCTTCTGGCGTGTTCTGGCCTCTTCTGGCCTCTTGTGGGGGGCCGCTTAGTAATGCGGCCGCAACGGCGCACGCGGTGGGGCGGTGCCTTCGTTTCAACGCTCCCGCTGTGGTTTCGCGCGAATTCCGTTGCGTTTCGAGGCTCCCGCTGTGGTTTCGCGCGAATCCGTTGCTTTTCGATGCTCCCGCTGTGCTCTTCTCGCGTGTTCTAGCCTCTTCTGGCCTCTTCGGGGGGGCCGCTGACCTCTTTTGGGGGGGCCGCTTAGGTTGCAGGCCGCAAGGGGCCTCCCGCTGTGGTTTCGCACGAATTCCGTTGCATTTCGACGCTCCCGCTGTGGTTTCGCGCGAATTCCGTTGCGTTTCGACGCTCCTGCTGCGGTTTCGCGAATTCCGGCCTCTTCTGGCGTGCTCTGGCCTCTTCTGGCCTTTTTTGGGGGGGCCGCTTAGGTTGCGGGCCGCAACGGCGCACGCAGTGGGGCGGGGCCTTGGTTTCGACGCTCCCGCAGCGGTTTCGCGCGAATTCCGTTGCGTTTCGACGCTCCCGCTGTGGTTTCGCGCGAATTCCGTTGCGTTTCGACGCTCCCGCTGTGGTTTCGCGCGAATTCCGGCCTTCTCTGGCGTGTTCTGGCCTCTTCCGGGGGGGCCACTTAGGTTCCCACAAACTTTTGCATTTTTGGTCCCCGGGAGTGTCGGTGTTTTTTGGAAGCCTCTTCTGGCCTCCTTTGGCCTCTTCTGGCCCTCCTCACTGTTTGGGGTCTATGCCGGCATAATGTAGGAAATACATATATATATATATATATACATGTAGACTTGCGTTCGTGTTGCTTGTCGCATTTCTGCTTGGCAACATCGAGCTGACCATCGTCATTTCCAGTAGAAGCAACGGAAAACACAGGCACACTAGTAGAAGCCTAAGAGCAGAACGGAGCTCCAGTCGTCGCAGAAGCAACTGGTAGTGGAACGGAAGACGAAGAAGAAGAAGTACTGTTGGTTCCGGCATAGGGCTCACTCAATTCGAATGTGCGTGCCGTGCCAGGGTTATGAATTATGAACATCTGGCATCTGCCGACACTTCTTCCCCACAGAACATGGGACATGACATGAACCTCTCGAGGACAAACCATCGAAATCAAGGCCCCTAAAACCTGCCAAGCTCTAAAGCCCAGGAAAACCGTAAATCCCTAAAACAACCTTCAGAACCAGGAAAGAAGCCTTGAAACTCTGCAAACCCCATGCGAGCCCCAGACTGATCCAGGACCTTTGTCGGGACCTTCACTTCGACGCCGCCTGCAACCACAAGGCCGTCGTATAGAACCAAGCTATCAGTCTGAAATGATACCAGCTCTGTGTATGTATGTGTGTCTGTGTGTAGGTATGAACGTAAGAATGTAAAAATGTATGAACGTAGGAACGTATGCACGTATGTCTGTATGTATGTATGTCTCTATGCATGTACGTATGTACGTATGTATGCATGGCATGTATGTAAGTGTGTATGTGGTTATGTATGTATGCTTATGTATGTACGTCTGTTGGTGCGCATGTATGTACGTATGTACGGTTTTTGCGTACTATGTAAGTATGCTTGCATGATTAACTATGTATGCATGTACAGTATGCATCTGTACATGTACGTGCACCTGTACATGAGTATGTATCTGTATATGTGTCTGTGTACATATACATACATATATAACACAGATATATACATGTATACATATATGTATGTATACATATATGTGTGTATATACATATACATATACATATACACATACATATACATACGTGTACATACATGTACATACATATACATACATATGCATACATATACATACATGCACATGCAGATACATACATATGCATACATATACACACATAGTTATACATGTATATACATGCATATGCACACATACACATACATATATACATATATATATATGTATAAGTTACGTATACAAGTATATACATACGTATGTATATATATATGTATATATAT
Source organism: Symbiodinium sp. clade A Y106 (assembly GCA_003297005.1). Classification (NCBI taxonomy): domain Eukaryota; class Dinophyceae; order Suessiales; family Symbiodiniaceae; genus Symbiodinium; species Symbiodinium sp. clade A. The sequence continues at coordinate 101,388 of BGNK01000797.1, read as the reverse complement.
ATACACTGATTCGCGCAGATAGTAAGTGCCGAGTATTGCGGTCTGTGACTACTGAGACAGGGCAACCGGCTGTCCGCACCTTCGCCTGACACGGCATCATCTTCAGTACTGTTGCCCGTCGGCTGAAAAACAGCGACTTTCATGACGGCCTCAACTCGCAAGTGGTCAAAGTTGCACAAAGCCGTTGCACCTAAGATGTAAGGATCCTGCGAGCCACATTTTGTGCTCTTGTTTGCTTGTTCAGAGGCGCCCCCCTCCCCGTGATGGGTGCACTTGATATGTGCCCGACCTGAACCCTAAAGCCTGAACCCTGAACCAAACCCTGGCCACTGGTCCGCCACAAGAATTGGAATGATGCTAGAAGAAATTCTCTAAATTGGGGTCCCTGTTAGGGTCCTTTCTGTAAGGGTGCCGTACTACCTAAAAACGACCCTATTTCGGAGTGCTGCCCGACTAGCAGCGGCAAATCCGCAAACAACAGCTCCAGAACAACACGCACAATCAAACCAGGACAGTTGCTATGACGATGAAGACTATACCAACCGGATGATGCTAGCAGCGATACTCCAATCACAGCGACATTTAATTACCAGAAACAGACCTGCAGCTATGATGGTTTAGATGGCCATCAAACAGTTAGGGTTTAGGGTTCTAGGGTTCATTATACTCAGCCGCGTGGCTCCACTGGAAGTTACCACTTCCTGCTCCACAACAGGCGCAGTCGCGTTGGCAAGGAGCTCTGCAGCGGAGGCAAGCCTAAGCGAGCTTCGAGGCTCTGTGGGTTTAGAGGTTTGGGGATTTAGGGGTTGAGGGTTTAAGGTGTAGGGTTCAGGGTTGAGGGGTTGAGGGGTTTAGGAGTTGAAGGGTGTAAGAATGGGCCTAGGACCATCGCAAGGAAGAAGCTGAAGGAACTCAACCGATGAAACATCCGTGGAAAGCCCGAGCAAGACCAGACACGCTGCCCGCACCGTGCACAGCACCCTGCCACACCAATGTATCCACGCGATATACCCTTAACCCCAAACCCTGAACCCTGCCTTCAGAGTTCATCTTGAATCGGGTGCCTCTGCCGTTCTATGCTTGCTTGCATGTGTCGGGTTTAGGACCGTTTACCCTACAGAAAGCCGTGGCCGGCTTCGTTTGTCTGTCTGTTTGTTTGTCCCAGTCGCGGCTGTTACTGGCTGCATGTCCCTTTGCGACTTTGCCTCTTCATCCGATTGCCTCTCTACCGACTCAGAAAGCTACACTTCATTGATCGCCGACTCTGTCGCTTTACCGATCTTTTCTTCAACCGAAAAGCAAGTTCTTGGCCACGGCTTTCTTCTCCTCTGCCAGGCCGTCCAAAGCCGAAGCCGCAGCGGCCAAAGAGGCATTGACCTCGAGTTTGGACTTGGGTCTCAGGAAGTTCGAGCTTTAGGGCCTAAAGCTCGAAACGCTTCAGATGCAAGTGCAAACTCTAAGAGAACTTTGGGGTGCAGGGCGCAGTGAGGGAGTCGGATATTCTTTTACAACATAATGCACTATACTAGATTCTAGTCTGCTATCTTGTATTATACCATGGCATATTATACCATGGCATTTTGTATGATATTATAGTATGTTACATTATGTCTTATAGCTTTCAGTCCACTGCTGGGTTTCGAAACGCTCGCCACGTTCGTGAGGAAGCCCTAAGAGCCCTGCCCCAGCATCCGCCAGAGCCTTGGTGATTCAGGGTTTAGGGTTAAAGGTTTAGGGTGGAGGGTTTAAGGTTTAGACCCGAACCCAAACCCCAAAATACCCCAAACCCTCATGCAGATCCTAGACCCTAGAGTTTAGGGTTCAGGGCTTAGGGCTTCGACCCTAAACCCTCCCAATACACTATGTGGGGTTAAGGTAGACCCTAACCCCTCCCTACACTCCAAACCCTACAGCCTAAACCGTCCCTATATACCCTGAACCCCCACGCATCTCTGCAAGTCGTGATATCAAGCAAGAAGGTACCATGCTTCTGGGCGGCCGAGACATCGACCGTTGTGGCCTCAGCTAGATGGCTGGTAGACTGTGTCACTTTCTTGATGCTTCACTCTACACCAGTGAACCTTATGAGCTTCTCAGCTTCTGACGCTCACTGTCGTGGTTGATAGTGTCGTCGACGTTACCGAAGTGCCAGTCGTGGTGCCACTTGAAGTTGCGCTAGTAGAACTGGTGCCTGTCTGCGTTCTGCTCGTTGAGCTGACTGTTACGCTTGTGCTGGAGGTTGCAGATGAGCTCTGCGTAGACGACGGCGTTGCCGTGACCGAAGTTGTGGTTGAAGTTGTGGTGCGCGTTGCAGATGTCACTGTCGTGTCGGAGGTGCTTGTGGACGAAACTGTTCCTGCAGCAACAGCAACCACAAGAGCGGCTGGAGCGCCAGCAGGGAGAGCAGCGGCAGCACGGCGAGTGGAAATGACAGAAGAGCACATTCAGACAACTCAGAGGACATCAGCAGAACCTGACCTGACGCTGTGCAGCCCAACAGTGCCGGGCACCAGGCAGCTCAATGCCAGCACCCCACGGAATGAAGCAAACATGCATCAAGTTTCGAAGCTGGTGTCTGCAACACTTTACAACCCTTGATCATGCTCCAATGAATGCCTTAGGTTGGCAATCTTATCATCAGTTGACGCTCAACTTAAAGATGCAGACTTGCTGCAACAACCCGCGCCTGTTGTGCTGGATAGTGTTGAGGATGAAGATGCCGTCGAAGAGGACGTCCAGGTTTCAGTTGCTGTGCCCGTGGCCGATGATGAGATGGAAACCGTGGACGATGATGTCAGAGACTCGGTCGTCGTGGAGCTGATTGAAATGGAGGTTGAGATTGAGGTCGAGGACGTGGACCCAGTTGTTGTGGAGGCACTCGTGGAGATACTTGATGTACTTGATTCGCTTGCGGAGGTACTTGTCGAGGCTGTGGAGGTGGTTGCTATTTTTGAGGTAGCTGTCGAGGTATCTGTGGAGGTAGCTGTCGAGGTATCCGTGGAGGTAGCTGTCGAGGTATCTGTGGAGGTAACTTTGAACGTGGTGGACGAGGTCCCAGCACTGCAGTCAGGTAGGTGAATGCATTCGGAATGCATGTCGACATCTCTATCTCTCTCTCTCTCGCTCTCTCTTTCTCACTCTCTCTCTCTCTCTCTCTCTCCCTCTCTCTCTCACTCTCACTCTCTCACTCACTCACACACCCACACAGATCCCCAAGACCCGATGATGCTGCGGACCTATGACGCACGCACGCCAGAAGCAAGACGGAGTATTGCAATTCTTGCTGTTCTTGATGAGCAGACCTTCTTCGAGTGCCCTCACATCTAGCAGGCGTGAAACCGCCTTGGACTGTGTAGAATGTAACACAACATTATAGAGCATGTTGGGTGGTGAACGGGCCTTGGTTCCAACACTGTGTTGACGACTCGCAAACAAACAGACACAAGCACAAGCAAACGCTGGACGATCTGGTTTGCCGACCGTTGTTGGTGTCACTGTGTGGATACACTTGACATTACTTGACTGCATCTGCCAACTCCCAGGCATCGCTAGTTTTTGTATCCTTGCCTTCCACATCCATTGCAGCCATCACAGTCGCAGGTATAATGAGAATCTGTGGCTGTTCCACAGCCCCACTTGCCGGCGGTGTTGCACCAATCATCACCTCCACAACTACGAGCTTAGTGACTTAGTGCATTAGTGTTGCGGATTTGTTCTGACATGTCTCAGAGACACCGCGACTGGAGGGAGGCTTTGCCAAGGAGCAGTAGTTGTTGCCAACAACGTCGGTCCCACATCTCTGTATCCTTGGCTCGAAACAAAGACCCTGAGAGGGTACGCGCTTGCCATCGATCGCAAGTACCGAGTTGCACCGGATCTCTTTTTCTCAAAGTTCCGCTTGTTCCCTCAATCATCCGGAGGAGGCTTCGGCGCTGGGTCCGAGTCCGAGGTGCTTTCAAAAGCCTGTTGTGCGCGGAAGAGCTGCTTTGCAGCAGCCCAGAGACTTCCCGCACGGATGCAGGCCTGCGACGTCGCAGACATGATGGCAATGACGTAGAGGACCGCCGAGGGGCCGCCACTGATGGCGGAAAGCCCGAACAAGGAGAGCAGGCAGGCGCTCGCATTCATTATCCCAGCATAGATGTGCGGCGGGAGGCCTGCATCATCAAGCTCAGGATCCTTTTGGGCTTCTGCCAGAACCGCCCATGTCGGCCCGTGTGCCAGGAACTGATGTAAGGCCAGGCCGGACATGTAGGTCAAAGGGTTGTCGCTAATCATCAAAGCGCCCACCACCGCAGCATAGCCGGCCGCGAGCAACAAGAGCGGTGAGAAGAGGTTCAAGGCCTTGCTTAGGGCTTAGGGCTGTCGGATTTCAAGAGGGGTCTAGGCTTTAGGCTTAAAGGGCGCAGGTTCTCACTTCGGTAGGGTTTTCTGGACTCACAATTCAATTCCTAACTCCGTAACCCCTAAACCCCTAAACCCCAAACCCCGCAGGGGAAGCCTCCACGGGGGAGAAGCCCAGGGTCGTGGAGGCCAACATGCCGAAGGCTCTGGAGGCCACCAAGATGGACATCATCAAAGCAGCCTTTGGGGCTTAGGGGTTTAAGGGTTCAGGGTTTAGGGGTTTGGGGTATTTAGGGGTAAAGGGCTCAGAAATTCGGGCTTTTAGGGGCTTGGGGTTTAGGGGTAAAGGGTTTAGGGTTCAGGGTTTTGGGGTTTTGGGTTCAAGAGGTTTAGGGGTTTAGGGTTTCTGGGGAAATGTTAGGGTTTTTGAGAGTAGACTTGTATCAATATTGCTGGGAAAAGTATTTGGCTTGCCTGCTTTCCACGACTGATGCACGAATATCCCGTTTCCCGTTCCTATGTCTGCCTCTATCAGAAACCGTGGACATCGTGATCGTCGTCATCGATCGTCCTCGTCCGCCTCATCAGCGGTGTCGTCGCCATGGTTGCAACAGCAGCAGCAGCAATGCAGCGGTATACACAGAAGTGGTAACAGTTAGGCACTTGTATGCAGTGTCGTCAAGCAGGAACAGTTAAACAGTTCTAGCACTTGTACGAGTCGTCGTCAACTTCGTCGTCCGGGGTCGTCACCATCGTAATTGTAGAGCAGTAGGAGCAGGAGCCGTTCCTGTGGCAGTGGCAACGAGAATACGACTGCGACGAGGAAGAGGAAGTTCACTGCCGCTGGCACTGTATCTGCACTTCCTTTCACATGCTTCGGTGTTGGGATTCGAGCCGGTGTTACCAGGATTCCCCATCGTCCCCGCTTTTCGCATGATTGGGTCTACTCCTGACAAGCTGTTGAGGCGCAAAAACCTCAGTTCCCCAGAGGTTGAAAACGTCCCTCGAGTCTTAGGCTCTACGCTGCAACATGCCTCGCGATCAGAAAAAGGCAACGGCAACAGCAACTACTGGTACGAGTACGCGTACCACTACCGGTGCCACTGCCACTTCCAGTACCAATACCACTACCACTACGCCGACGACTACGGCTACGACTAGTACTGCTACTGCTCCTGGAGCTCCGCTAATGCGGCCACTGCAGCTACTACCGAAACAACAACAGCTACTACTGCTGCTGCTGCTGCGGCTACTACTGCCACTGAAAACAAGAAGAGCAGTAACAATCGACCATTGCTACTTACTGCTCCAACTGTGACTAGCACCCTGTGGTATCTATACTGGTAGCACTAACAGATACTAGCTGTATCCAGCACCATCACTGCAATCGCTGCGCTGCCGCAAGTGTCGTCGTCGCTGTCGCCGACACAGTTCTCTACCAACTGCTAGAGTTTGAACCAGTATGGATCCTCATACCGCCACGAATACACAAGTGAGAAACATCAGGAAGAAGCCGAGAAGCTGGGCGGATGCCGAGCAGGAAGGAGCTCTCGAAGATGAACCCGTTCACAGACATCAAGACCTCAAAAGCGAGTGGGATCAGCGTAATATAGAGGCCTCCATAATTCGAATAGGGTTTAGGCGCCCAGTATACTATATATTTATAATATGGAACCCCCCCCCCAAACAGTATTGGTAATTATTTGGGGTCCTTTTCTATAGAACCCTACTTTCAATCCCTTCTTGAGCCCTTTAAGGAAGCCTTTAAAGGAACCTTAAGCCCCGAATTATTTAGGGCCCTATAGTATGGGCGGGGAAGCCCAAAGCCCTGACTCCCCGAATCTCCCTGCATTTCGAGCGACATAAGAACTCCCTCTCCTGGGCTCTTGTTAAGGAATGATAAAGGTTTAGGGTTTAGGGCTGAGGGATTTGAAAGGTTTAGGGTTTAGGGTTTAGGGGGGTTCTTGTTCTTTGATTTAAGGTAAGTTACCATAAGTTACCATAATGGGGATGTGTAAGGATTCCTAGAAGAGTTCCTTTATTTAAAGGTATAGGAATTTAATTTAAGTTACTACTATAATAAGGAAACCATATTGTGTACTATAGCTCCCTATTCTGGTAACTTTAATTAAGTTCCTTATCAAGAGCCCAGTCTCAAGAGACTGAGCCCCAAAAGCACCAAAAGCTGTCGTCTCAGCACACCATCTCTTTGCGGCTGGAGATTAGCTTTTGGTGGCTCCTCTTCCACTCTGGCATCCTGGGTTCTTGTCAAGGGATTTATTCTAAGTTACCCTAATAACGAAACCATATTATTTACCATAGACCCCTCTTATGGTAACTTACATTAAACTCCTTAACAAGCGCCCAGCATCGGGCAGGAGGAGGTAGCTTGCCAGAGTATTCAGGGCAGTGAGACCAAAGACGGCAAGAAATGAAACTTGCCAGCCGTAGCTGCCGAAGGCCCAGGCAATAAGCCCACCTCGGGTTTCCGAAAATAGGGGACCCTGATCTACAGTAGTACCCTAAATAGTGATTAGGATCCTTAAAAGGTACCCCCCAAAATAGGGTACCCCTAATTAATTTTCGGAAACGCTAAACCCTTATAGAGCCCCTTAAAGGAACCCTTATAGCAACCCTTTAAAGGAACCCTAAGGTACCCCTGATTTTCGGGGACTCCCACCTGTCGCGGGTCCTGCAATGTGCGCAATCAGCGCGACGCATGCCACTTTGTTCGAGGCTCGTCTCAGCTCCTGGTTTAGGGGTTTAAGGGTTTAGGGTTTAGGGGTTTAGGGTTTAGGGTTTAGGGGTTTAGGGGTTTAGGGGTTTTTTCAACCCCCCTCCATAAAGTGGCTGGGGGGTCGGCGCGTGGGTTGAAGTCCCAACTCCGCCCACCCAAACCATGACCTTATCGGGTTTAGGGTTTTCTACCCCCTTAACCCCCCTAGCAAGGGGGGCAAACACAACCAACAACCCCAATCCTCGTTTGGTGTACTTGCAAGAAACGTTGCTACGATTACGTTCCGAAGAAAATAATCAGAAAGCATTGCAATGAAGGCATTGCAAGGAAGACGGTTTGGTCCTTCCCAGAGAAGGCCAAGCGACCGGGGCGCGCTCCTTTTGCGGAAGCCATTTCCAAGGCCCCTTCGGATTTGCTGGATTTCCAGCTTCTGGGACGGCCGGAGAGAGCCCCACAAAAGCCCAAAAGTTGTTGATTTTGTAGAGTCCGCTCCTTTTGCTGGCCATATTTTTGCTGGATTTTGTCCGGGAGAAGCCATCAAAAGCCTAGAATCCGTCCTGGAGAACCACCAAGAAGCTCAAAATTTGACAACAGTCACGAGGATTTTGGCCCTGACGCGCAAAAACCTCGCATTTTTCGTGGTTTTTGGCAACTTCAACGCCCTTCCAAATGGACAAATAGACTAAAAAGCGCGCCGCGCCCCCCAGAACAAGTGTGCAGGGTTTAGGGTATTTACTTTAATATAGCATTGTTGGCGTACGTCCGGGGACAGGTCTACTGTCCCTATTGCGAAAAAGTTCACGCTGGTGGTGCCACGTGTGCTAGTTGTGTTGTTCCGTGGTAGGCATGTAGCCCGGGATGGAAGCAAGTCGCAAAAGTAGCGAGGGGCGCTTTGGCCGCCGCTGCTTACAAGGCGGCGGCGCTTAGGCCGGAGTTTCGGGGTTTAGGGGTTTTGAGTTTAGGGTTTAGGGTTTAGGGGCTGGTTCTCTAAATCGGGATCCCTTTAGGGTCCCTTTTCGAGGTCCCTTGTAAGGTCCCTCTTAGGGTCCCTTCTAGGCTCCCTTTTATGGTCCCTTTTAGAAGAGTGACGTACTATTTTGGGAATTACCCACCTCCCGATCAGCGTAGGATGCAGTCAGCATGGCAGACACCGCGACACTGGAAGATGCGGAGATGCCCTGCAGGACGCGTCCAACCACAAACCAGCCGAAGGAAGGTGCAAAAGCACAGCCGAGCGCACCGGCAGCCAAGAAGAGCTGGCACCACAGTATCCTGGGTTCTTGTTAAGGAATTTAATTTAGGTTACCATAATAGGGATCTATAGTAAATAATACTGTTTCCTTATTATGGTAACTTAAATTAATTCCTTTAACAAGACCCAGTATCATTTGTCGCATGCCGCGTTGTCGAATCCAATGCCCCGCACAGAGCATCGCCAGGGCAGAGCTCATCAGATGAATTTGGATGGTGGAACCGACGGCTTCAGGATCCACATCGAACTGCCTTGAGATCATAGGTTTTCATAAAACATAGGTTTTATAGGTTTTAAAAAACCTAAACCTGTGTTTCTTAAGAAAACCTATGAACTGCCTTGAGATCTTTGGCATGCTTGGCTGGTACTGGTCTGTGCAGAAGAAGTCCAAGCCTGTCGTCAAGCCCAAGAGGACCAAGACATGTAACGGCAGCCCCTCCTTCCTGGGTTCTTGTTGAGGAACTTTTTTGTTGCCATAATACGGAAACCATATTATTTACTATAGATTCCGATATGGTAACTTAAGTTAAGTTCCTTAACAAGAACCCAGCTTCTGTCTTCCCGGGCTCTGTGGAATCGGCGCAAGCAGCAGGAAGAGAGCGAAGCAGCAGAGAGTCAGGGCTTGCGAGGCAACCGCGATCCAGAAGCGAGGGCCCCCATCTAAGCCCCCATCTAAGCCCTCCAGCTCCGACTTTAGGGACAGCTGCAAGAAGTTGCAACTTCCGATCTCCTCCCACACCTCCGGGCCGGCTTCCATTCTCAACGCGCGAAGCGGTTCAGTAAGCACATGGCGTCGGCTCTAGTCTCGAGCCTAAACCACTGCAAAAGAATTCTATACTCTCACAGAGCCCGTGAGATGGGCCGTGGCATCGTCTGGTTAGGGATCTACGGTTGATGATATAAATCTGCATTGCCTGAATGATCCTAGACTATGGGGATTATGGTACATTCCTCACTATGGGTAATGCAAGATTTATATCATCCACCGTATCAACAGCTTTTCGTGAGTCTGCACTGCCGAACTTCATAGGGACCCTTAGGAGGGAAGGGGGGTAGGGTACTGTACGCTCTCAAGTAGGCCATATTAGACCCTTGTCAGGTCCGCACTAAGGCTATGAATTCCCCCCCTCCCGCTTAACCCCCCAAAAGGTCCTTATGAGAACTGAGCAGCTTCGTCGTCATGCTTGTGGTCCGGGTGGAGCTGAAAGTGCTTGTCTTCGTAGCCGTGGTACTCACTGTGGCGGTATCACAGGGCTGCGCATCGTCACTGTCTGAGAACTCCTCACACCAGTCTTTGGCGAGTTTGTCCTGTGCAGAGGGAGGCTTTCGGACGTTGCTGGTGGCCATCTAACGAATGCAACATAGCGGCCGTGAATCTCAATCAGTGAAGACTCGATGGCTCACACTTTCTAGCTCCCCTGCGCGGTAGATCCGTTCAAACATGCCACAGTACAAATGACGTCGGGGATAGTATGAGTACGAATGTACCGGTGTTGCTCTTTCAGCTCGCTCTGCCACGCTCCAACCAGGGTTAATATGCAGGCTGACTTTGCGTGCCGCTGGGTTCCACTACATTGTATCTCGAGTCGTAATTACAAGAAATTGATCTTCGCTCTGGCAAAGCGAAACCTGAAGTCGGACCTGATAGCGTTTCAGCCACAACCCTGCAACAGTAGCATGGAAGGTGTGATGATTGGATCGAATGTGATCCACGTGCACGTGCTTACTTGCCTACAGCATAGCCTCACAAAGCAGATTCCTTTCAAACAATACAGAAATAGCCACCAAGCCCTTGATAACTTACATGCTTTTATTTGCTGGTACCTTGTCGCGTCTGACATCTGTCTGGGTCATAGCCACTGTACCCTGCCAAGCAACATCGCGCTCTTCGCAATTTTCAAAAACAAAAGGGCAGCGACATTCAGGAGCGGCGATTCATTGATTCACTGAGGCTTGCACTACAGAACTGGTAAGAACGACATCGGATCAGCAAAGAGCAGAGCAGAGCAGCAGACAGAGATCCGGAGGCGTCGTGACTAACCCGGAAGTTGACCAGAACCCGAACTCAACATGGCGATTGCCGAACGATGTGTCAGTCATTGCACTGTTTGGAACCGATGCCACTTCGCGCCGACAGAGATTCAAAGCATTACATCTTCGTCAGTGTACATAGGTCCGCATGGAAGCAAGCCATAAGCAAGCTCATTGCAGCCCCTCTGCGTGCAATGTAACAGTGGCCTCGTACCATACGCCGTAACCAATATCATACAGTACCATCTAGTACAAGATAACACATTGCAATATGACATAATGAACAGCATAACATGACCCAGGCATGGCTGCCGAGAACGCGGCTCCTCCAGCTCGCTCCTTCGCAAAGCGCGATTCCAAAGACAAGCCGGTCCCACGGAACCCGATGTCCCTGCCTCGCCGAGGTTCATTGTAGTCATGAACAACGGTTCAGTAGACATGATGATGGTTGTCATCCTCATCATGATCATGAACATGAAGATACAGCACCTCTGTGATACCACCTAGGACCTAGGACCTGGGAAGGACGTAGTACAGCAAGTGCTGCGGTGCTTGTCCTACTTTTGCCTCACAAGGCGTCTTACTGATGCTGTGTGTGGACAGGACCAAAGATGATGGTGCCAGTGCCGGTGCGGATGCTGGTGCTGGTGCTGCTGGTCCCGGTGGTGCGGGCACGGGTGCTGGTGCAGGGGCGGTGGCCACGGTGCGGGTGCCGGAGCCGAGGATGGTGCTGGTGCTGGTGCGCGTGCGCGCGCTGCTGCAGGTGTGTTGCTGATGCTGCCGCTGACACTGATGCTGACGCGGTTGCCGATGCTGATGCTGATGAGAGCTGAAAGATTACGGTAACGATGCTGCGACCTGTCTCGGCTCCTAGAGATAACAGTGATGATGGCAATTTTGGTGATCATTTAGCGATGCAGAAGATCCAGGTCGTCGTCGTCATCTTTATGGTCTTTACCTCATCGTGATCATCATCACCACCATCATGACCCTATCACCATCAAACAACCATCATCATATCGCCGTCATGATGATATCACCACCATCATCATCACCATCAGCATTACAGTCATCGAGTCATCGCCACACTCCCCCGGATCATCACCCTGACAATCACCATCAGCATCACTGCAATCATTGCCACCATCGTCTTGATCGACAATCGTGGTCAGCATCATCAACGTCAACAGCATCAACATGATCATCCTCATCAATGTCATGAAGATTTGCCTCGTCGTCATCATCGTCTTCTCCTTCACCAAAATTCTCACAAGTTGTATCATGACCATGGCCCCAATGGCAACTTTGCGCGACTTCCCGGAGCATCACCCTAACCGTCCGCACCATCCGAATCCTCGTTGCTACCGTTCCCACTTCAGTTCACACTCACTCTCGCTACCAAGATGGCAAGTACGTGCACCATATATTACGTGGAATCATTGCAGCAATGGCTAAGTCGTGACTTCATTACTCATGTCGTGCTTCGCTCGTGCGAGCATCGATCTTGTTGCTGCCTTTGCCAACGAAACCTGTGAGTGTCCACACTACAATGCTGGAAGCTTGCACGCGGAAGTGAAGAAAACCCAGGTTAAGCCCGAGGGGCTGTGCGCGAGAAGGTCGCGCTAGAAGACGAAAAGTGCTGAGTCTTCGGCGCCCCCGGTCCGAAGCGTGGACTGTATTGACTATGTACAGTCCCATCATCAGAATCCAGCTTTGGTGTAGGCTTTCCACTCTGGGACAACGACAAAGCAAAAGGAAAGGGAGAGGGGCCAGCAGAGCCGGAACCAGGTGGATAGGTCACTTCCGCAAGAAGTATGAGCCCACCACCATTGCCGCCACCGTGATGGTCTGACTCGCCTCTTGCAGGTGATTGTGTGAATGATACCGTCAACTCTTCCAGTTGAAAATTGTAGAAGCTGTCTTCTATTTTCCCTGAAACGATAATTGGCTGCTCAATTCAGGGTCTGAAGATCCAACACATACTGGCACTGCCAAGGCTCCGTACCACTTCACACGGTGCGTCGCACCGTCGGAATCGACACTGCGAACAATCGTCAGACTCTGCGCGCTTCCAAAGTCCAGGTGCGTTGCATCTGTCTCCATCTCGGATCATGAGGTCTGATAACAAAACCAGAAAACATAGACAGCCCTGTCTCGAAGAATGATTTCGCCCGATGGATACCTGTGCAGTTGCCTGTAGCAGGCTCCCACCTGTCAAATTCCCCCTTGCAAAAGCCTTATTAGACACAATCAGTCCGCCCCGTAAATCAGTTCGACATGCGCGCGTGTGCGTTTCTGATTAAACCCACAAGAACTTCGAAACGAACGCTGTTTCGGAGTGCTTAGCAGCGCTTGCCTTTGTTGTGAGGCAGGTGGAGTTTCTAATGTCACCGGACAACAACGCACCACCAGGCTGACCACTTGTTCTGCGACGCGCAGCGTGTCATGCCCTTGCACCAGAAAAAAATGTCTCCGGTACCATACAGGCTGTGAACGCTGCCTGCAAAGCAGCAGTGACACTTGCAAAATGTCATCGCCTAGCGGTCTAGCGGCTCAACACTGAACTAGCTGACTAGCTACACTCGTCAATCTCCTCCTGCAGCTCCTCCTGCAACCTATGTATCGGTCTGTCTTACTGCCTGCGTGATAAGCCGGAATGCACACGAGTGCCCGACTTGCCGACAGGGCAGCGAAAGACAAGGTGCAAGCCACGGGTGGAGAAATTCCAAAGTCCAAGGCCCGTGCTGCGAAAGCACAAGGACTGATCCTCACGAGCTTGAAAACCCACGCCGTCAGCTCGCCCTGCCCCGAGGTGAAAGTGCCATTTATGACCCAATGCAAGGCGGCATGCGGTCCAGATCCGAGTGTGGTGCGAGGCAATCAACCCAGCCCAGTGGCGGATCACGTCCTCGCCCTGGGTAGGCTCCCGTGCCTATTTTTTGTATGTGGAACGGCATGGCAACGTCTGCCGCAAGTGCAGACGGCATTTTCGCGGTTTAAATTCCCAGAGCACTTGCTGTTGAGAAGTATAACGGCTGCAAGCTATAGCTTGTCTGTCGGGTAAACGAAAACATTCAAAAGACTCTGATATTGGACTGCCCTGAGTTGTGCAGCCTCGATTGCGGGCCACCGAAAACAGAACTGTACTCTCCTCTACATTCGACCTCTGCCAAGCGGCAGTCATGCTATCCACCATGAAAGTGCCCGAAAATTTCTTCTCGACGTATCGAAGCAAATCTCCAACTGCAAGTTCCACATGTATCCAGATCCCGGAACCATCAATGTCAAGCGCCCAATCCATTGATGCTTCGTCCTGCAGGTTGGTTCTCTAAGATAATTATATAAGGGCCTTAATAACTAGAATAGGGTTTTGGGGCATATTGTACTGTAATTATAATAGGAGCCCCCACAATAGTTTCGGCAATTGTTCAGTCCCCTATATGACTGACTACGATTAGCACTGCGCATCAATCAGGACTTCTTAACTGCCGCTCCAAACAGAATGTCCTAACATAGGGGCCTAAACAATTACCAATACCATTTTGGGGGTTCCTGATTATAGTTATAGTAAAATGGGCCCCAAACCCCTATTCTAATTACTAAGGCCCCTAGTTAATTTACATGACTGCATGTGCTCGCACACCACAGTGCCATGTCAAAAAATCATTAACGAGAGCTGAGGCGAAATCCAGCACAGCCGGGATTTGAATGGAGACGGAAAACGCCAAGTCGTCAGAAGCTAGCCTCGCAGAAAATTGCACACAGACGCAGAGAGGATGCACGACTTCCGACACTCATAGTATGTGAGTCTGGCAAAGATTGGCAAAGATGCAGGGCAACTCCGGTGAATAAATACGCTAAGTGGCGAAAAGTTGTTGAACGTGACGTCTTCGACCCAATCATTGAAGTCGACTTCTGGACAACATCTGGTTTCAGCCTCGGGCTTCAGACAGCTCGGAGGATCCACGCCACGCTTTGCAGAAAGAAACGCGAACATGATGCAGGCGGCGCATGTGGCCAATGTCAGAAGCCAACACTTGGTTTCAGATTCAATCAGGCAACAACCCTACATCATAAACTACAACGGACGGCTGCTGCACTTAGTAGTCAAGATAGTCAAGAGGTGCTGGCAAGAAAGATGTTTAAGTGTTGCAGCCATACACGACGGTCGCATCCGATTCTGGCAGTAGGTCGAACAAGTAATAGTTCTGACATGCTCGCCTTTGTACGGGGGAGGTGAGGAGGAGCTGCTGCAGTGGCAAAAAGTCAGGAGAAGACGACGGTAGGGGCAGGATGATAGCTCTTATCTCTACATACCATGGTCTTTTACAGTGTATTATTGTAAACAACGGTATATTGTTGTATTTTACAGTAGCCCAAGCCTATAGTATGCTATGGTAAATTATATCACACATCTCATTTCTCCGATGCCGTTCTGTCTTGAGGCAGTCAATTGGTTTGGCCGGAGGCCGATGCTGCAAAGAGCCCTTCATCCCTTGAAAGGCACATTGCAGGGTAGTGTCGCTGGCTGACCAACACGTACTCTCGACATCGGCTGCCTGTCAAAGATTTGGGATAAAGACAGGTCTTGCATACTACTATGGTATTTGCTGTGGTTTTATAGTAGTGTATGCTATCTTGCATTATGCTGTATTGTTTCGTATCGTTTTGTATTGTATTGAAGAACTGCAAGTTTACGGAAAGAAGAATCGAGGTGCGGCTTGAATTGCACAGCTGGCATCCCATCTCCCAGCGAGCCTTTCCGGCCTTTCCAGTACTTATATATATATATATATATATACGGCGACATACGATAACATGCAATGCTGTTGGTTGCAATGACTTGCCGAACATGCGAACGAATTCGCTAAATCGGGCACCAGAAAATCAAAACTCTTATCCGGTCGGTGCTCGCCATCCGTCTTTGGATGCCAACTCCCATTCTCAACTAAACGGGACCTCGTGCGACAAGCGTGAGCAGTCCGCAACTACAAGCAGCGACAAGGCCTGCCCCGCCCACAGCAGTACGCATGCCAGCCATAGCATTGCCGCTGCATCACATGATAAGCGTCATGATCTTGCCTATCACAATACGTTGCGCACCCTAAACCCGAAACCCCAAACCCTAAACCATAAGCCCCTGAACCCTAAACTTACATGATGTGCAGCCGTGACATCTCCCGCAGCATCTTGGGCCAAAAGAGCCGCGCCGGATCATCGAAGTGTCCGGGAACGGAAACATCATACGACTTGGGGCGTTTTTGGTTCTAGTTTAGAGATCAGTTTAGGGTTCGATTTAGAGTTTTAAGCTTCAGGGGTTCGGGTTTAGGATTTGAGGTTTCGGCTTTAGGGTTTAGGGTCTTGGGTTTAGGGCTCTATTTTTTTGGTTTGATGTATCTTGCGTCAGCCCGGAAGCTGAAGCCGTGACCTCAAAAAAAACACCTCGGACAAACCGGATCAAAGTCGCATCAATAGAACCGCAGCATTGATCTTAGGGTTGAGGGTTTAGAACCGCAATACTAGAATCCGCTTTTGGCGTATATTGTACTAGATTTGTAAGAAGAAACCCTAGGGAATAAGAGCAGGAATACACCTTTCAAACTGGCACCGTCCGCAATGCCGGCGCCTTTGATCGATAAGGCGGCACGGAGTTTTAGGGTTATTTTTTTAAAGTGCAAGGACCTTTTCTGTGCACAGCCGGCCTGCCTGATATAGGCATGCACTGTCAAAAGAAAGCCACCTTAGGGCTTAGGGTTTATTTAGGGTTTAGTGGTTTAGGGGTTCAGGGCTTAGGGTGTAGGTGTGACGGCTCGTTTGGGTCAGAATTCAGGGACACAGGAATTGGGTTTTGCAGCAGTTCAGCATAGAGCCTTTTCACCCCGAGCCAGTTTTCCGAAGGAGGGTGTTGGATATACTTCCGGGTGTCAGGATGTTTCACGGCATTAGCAGTAGCATGTGTAGTCGCATTCGTATCACTATTGTTACTGGTACTGGTATTGGTATTGAGTTACGATGAGTATTACTATATTACTAGCATGAGTATTGGTATTCGCATCAGCGTCAGCATTAGAATCAGTAGTAGCGATAGAAAAATTAGTACTAGTACTAGTACTGGTACTAGCGTTAATATTAGCATAGTATCTGTACCAGTATTTGTGTTGGTATTAGTCTGAGTATTAATACTACAATTAGCATGATCAGGAGTATTTAAGGTAGTGTTAGTATTAGTCGTTGTACTAGTTGTCGTATTAGTACTATTAGTACTGGTATGAGCATTACTGTTTGAAATATACTTCTAGCTATTATATTCATAGAACTTGTATCAGTCGCTCTGAAAATTTCTACTGCTATTTGCTTACATCACAAATGGCTTCCGGGTTCGATGCTCCCAGCCTCCTGACCCAAGCCGCCCCGCCGCTCGACCTCGACCTCATCGTAGGCTGCGAAATTGATCCTCCGATCCGGTTTAGGGTTGTCAGCGCGTGTGGGGTTTAGGGTTGAGGGTTTTAGGGGTTTAGGGTTTAGGGTTTAGGGTTTAGGGTGTTTAGGGTTTAGGGTTTTAGGGGTTTAGGTTTGAGGGTTTAGGGTGTTTAGGGTTTAGGGGTTTAGGGCTTAGGGTTTAGGGTTTCTTGTTGGAAGGTTGTTGGGTTTAGGGCTTGCTTGTTGATGGCCTTTCTTCCTCCTGCAGGTAAAGTTAAGGGTTAGGATTTGGGTTTAGGAGTCCGAGCCGAAGCAATGTGAGTATTCCATCCCCTGGCATGGGTCCCGGCTGCCTCCACGCTTGCTTGAGGGCAACAAGGTGGGACATGCGTGTAGAAACGGGGTCCGGCTCGCTTGTCCCATCGGATAGTTGCACCATTGCCGCGCTGTCGCTATGGTTTGGTGCGTAGTTCTGGTACCAAGAGTACTTTCAGTGGAGTGGGAGCAGTAGCAGTCGCCATCCTGCGCGGGCTCCTGGTCCTGTTCGGTTCTGTTCGTTACAGTCAATGTCAATGTCGTTGTAGCAGCAGCAGCCCATGGAAAACGAGAAGTAGGAAACCCAGAAATGACGAATCAGTTCATTAGCAATGAAGCCATACCATGCGATAGCCGCCGAATGTGGTAGTCTGACGCAAACAACCGTCTATCAGAACCATAGATTCAAGGCGACTAGCGCACAATACTTTGCTTTCCACACGAGAACGAACAGCCGTGCGCATTCATAGCCTCTCCGTTCGTGCCCCCACCCCCCCTCAGAGCACACTGCATCCGAATCTGAACGGTCATATCGAGGATCACGCGCACACAGGGCACCCGCCTTGCCTGTCACCTTTGTTTCGTGTCTAATGTGGGCCTAAGCGTAGAAACGCAGGCCCTGGAATCCTTCCCACAACTTGTCGGCGGTCCGGAGCGCTCTAGGCACAGTGCTTGCGACCGCTTGCGGTCGCAATCACTGTTGGAGGCGAAAGACAGTGTCATCCACGATCATTGCCGTATTTTTCCAGCACGAGACTAATAAAGCCATGAAGACAGACAGGACTGGCGCCAGTGCTTCCATGTGAGAAGAACAATACCACAAAGTAGTCGGGCTAAGGCTGGGGGTCCGGCCCTTTCTCCATCCTCGCCGTGGAGAAGAGCATTCTCTCCTCGCGACGCCAGTACCTGAGAAGCCAGCCCAGCTCTGCAGAAATTAGTAATATAGGGAACCTTAATAATTAGAATAGGGTTTTGGTTTTGGTGCCCATTATACTATAAATATAGTGTAGGTAATTATTAAGGCCTCTATATAGGAATTTTTTCTATCCACGCCGGGGTTCCTTAGTCCTTACTAGGGGCGGGGATCGTTTTGAGAAGAATCCCAGCACTCAAGTGTCTATAGCCGTCCTTGGCGAACACTCGTGAAGCTCGGCAGCTGTCGTCATACCGAGTGCTCTCATCACGCTGCACGCGCTCGTCCGACTTCGTGCTCACTTCATGTGCGCAGCCGAGACTATCCTAAACCCTAAACCCCTAAACCCTAAACCCCTAAACCCTAAGCCCTAAACCCCCTAAACCCCCAAACCCCCAAACCCCTAAACCCTAAACCGGCGCCGATGCAAGCAAAGCTCGGGAAGGCTCTGAGCCGAGGAGCAGGTCGTCTCGGGGAGGCACACCGGTCCTCAGCTTCAGAGATCCCGAAGTGAAGAGGGTGGTTTAAGGGTTTAAGGGTTTAAGGGTTTAGGGTTTGAGGGTTTAAGGCTTTATGGGTTTAGGGTTTAAGGGTTTGAGGGTAGAAAAGCGCCCAGCCTCAGCAATCGGGCTTGGTAGGTGAAGAACTGGGAGGCCTCACGCTTTCGCTTGGCCTTCACAGGGAGCGTTTGGCCAAAAGAAAAAGAAACACAAAAGCTATTCTTGGGAGGTTCATCAGTGTAATTATAGTATAGTATAATGGGCCCCAAAACCCTATTCTAATTATTAAGGCAGGTCTGCCAGAAACAAGCCATGGCCTCCCGCATCTGAAATGCCGCCTCAGCGCCAGGTGCTCTTCCTGGCACGGGCACACAGCCATGTCGAAACGTTCCGCACAACTCCACGCTCGACAGCTATCTCAGGCAGCCTCATGAGATCAGGCTACCGATGAAAGCATCTAACAACATGGGGTCGTGGCTTTTCTAAGTGGTCAGCTGGCTGGCAGAAGGTGACGTGGGAGCGCTTCCCGTCGTATTCAACCCGCACAGGGGAAGGGAGCTTGCTGGCTATAAGGTTGTGCCTTTCTAGAATCCTAGAGCAGACACAACTTCTTTTCTTTACTATTCGTATTACAAAAAAGAGTGCAGGCATGAGGAGCTGTATGCAGAATATGTCGCTTGGTGGCTTGGCATCTTTCCAGATATTAGGGCGCCACGTTTTCTGTGCTGTCGGAAAAAGTGCTTTCCTGAGGATACAGACTATATGAACAGATTGATAAGCTGAGAACGAACCTTGCCTGAACCCGTCCAAAGCCAGGTTCTTTCTTGGCTACCAAAGTCCTTTCTTTCTTCAAGCTGCGAGCTTAGTCAAAAGACGGGAGAGGGGTGCATGGTGTTGGTTTCGGGACTGGGTTTATGGTTTCTCTCCAACGAAGAAAGATCCCCATCTCCAAGATAACGGATGAAGTGTCGGGCGCGCTTGCGGGCGTTTCAAAACCTAAGTCCTAAACCCCTGTATTCACCCCTAAATCCCCCTAAACCCCCAAAACCCCCAAACTGCTAAACCCTCAAACCCTAAATCCTAAACCCAAGAGACCCTAAAGCCCCCAAAATCCTAACACTGCCTCCGAAGGCCCGCAGCGCAGTGAGGCCTAAAGCCAAGCCTGGCTCGCAAAGGCTCGTGGGACTGTCATAATCAAAGGCTTCAAAGGGGTTTAGGGTTGAGGGTTTAAGGTGTAGGGATTATGTGTCCAACGGAGGGTTAGGGTAGCTGCAGGGTTGCGGGCGCACTGAATGGTGTTGCAACTCATTAGCTAGTGGTACCTTTCGTGTAAACTCAGCTCTAACTGCACAAGTCTATGAAGCAATGCTATAACTGCCTCGAACTTGATTCTCCACTAAGATGTTCCGGTGTCCCAATGTCAGGTTGCACCAGACTCAAGGAAATCCCACAGCTGACCTTTACCCCAACCCCTAAGCACCTAAACCCTAAACCCCAAACCCTAAACCTAAACCCTTAAACCCCTAAACCCTAAACCCCAAACCCCAAACCCCAAACCCCTTAACCCTTGAAGTGACTCCGCTGTGCCTGCGATTTGTCGGGGCAGCTCATGCCGGCCTTGCCTCGTGGAGGACTGCCTGAGCGCATGGCACAAGCCGCAAATGATGGCAAAGTGAACATGGCTAGTGTTTTAGGGTTTAGGGTTTAGGGCTTAAGTGTCTGGAGTCTAGGGTTTAAGGTTTAGGGTTCAGGGGTTCGGGGTTTATAATGCTAATATGAATGGTTTCCGCCTACTACTCCTCATCCCACTTCAGCTGCTGCTGCTGCTGTGGAAGGCCATTACACGTCTCATTCATAACACTCTCACCGTTGCTTTGGTGTTGGTGTTACCATTCCTGTTCTGACTTGGATGGTTCAGGATATCCCGGTCGGTATTTTGTAAGTGAGGGTGCGTGGAATTTGGAGCTACCGGGTTTAAGCTCGGGACAGTTGCAAAGCTGAAGGCACGCGTCTTGCTTGCAAGTAGCATGTGTGTGTGTGTATATATATATATATATGTACATGTACATATATATATATATGTATAATATATTATAATATAACATAATATATATATATATATATATAGTGTATGTATATAAGTTATATTATATGTATATATATATATATATTGTATTTTTTATATAAGCCTAAAACTCCGAGCCAGATTCCTGAACATGGGAGGCCCATCCGTGGGAGTACCGACCAAGAGGCTGCGCAAAACTCTCCAGAGCTGCCGCTTTACATCCTACTACACGTCCACCCTTAATCAGAACCCTAAACCGCCGGGCCTAGGTTTGCGAGGTTTGCCCTAAACCCTAAACCCCTAAACTCCTAAACCCGTTCCTGTGAGTCTCGAACGGCCGCGGCGCGGCCACGGAGGACGAGGAGCTGCAACCCGAGGTCGGAAAATATCTGTGGGGGTTTGGGTTTGGGGTTCTGGGTTTGGGGTTTTGGGTGTTGGGTTTGGGGTTGCGGGGTTTTGGGTTTTGGGTTTGGGGTTTCGGGTTTTGGGCTTTGGGTTTGGGGTTTCGGGTTTGGGGCTTTGGGTTTTGGGCTTTGGGTTTTGGGTTTGGAGTTTTGGGTTTGGGGTTTTGGGTTTGGGGTCTTGGGTTTGTTGGGGTCTTGGGTCTTGGGTTTCGGGTGTTGGGTTTGGGTTTTGGGTTTGGGGTTTTGGGTTTGGGCTTCAGAAATTCGGGTTTGGAGTTGAGGGTGTAGGGTTTAGGTTGGGAGCTCGGGGTCTTGTTAGGTTTGTCTTTGCAGCTGCGTTTCGGGTTCAGGGCGCGGTCACCCCAGTAGGACTTTAGGGTTTCAGGGTGTTCAGGGTTCTTGGCACTTAGCCCCAGGGTTTGGGTTTACGGCTTCGCACTTCAGGGCTTTGGGTGTTTAGAGATTATGAAGGTATCGGGTTTGGAGGGCTTTCCACTTCGAGGACTGCAGGTCTATGGCTTTAAGCTCCTGGCCCTGAAATGTTGGGTTTGCGGATTTAGTTCACAGTCTACAGCGGTGAAAGGCTTCGGACTTGGGTGTACAGTGTAGCTCTGCAGGGTTTTGAGACTCGGGGTCTTGGAGTGATGTGCTGTGGGGAGCTTGAAGCCTATGTAGCCCGAAGCTTTAGAGCAGGGTCTTCTGAAATTGCTCATACTGCTCCATTGCGAGTTCTCGGTGCCCCGGCTTCCTGCACAAAAGCCTGAAGTCAAGCTATTCAAGTAATTTTGCGTCGCCGCTACTGATGGCGACTCATCTCATGACTCTGGTCAGTGTCTGCGAATCTGCAGCAAAGACCACGCGTTCCCACAAGCAACCCTGTGTGCCCCCTCTTCCTGCGAGCTCACCTAAACCCTAAACCCTAAACCCTAATCCCTAAACCCTAATCCCTAAACCCTAAACCCCTAAACCCCTAAACCCCTAAACCCTAATCCCTAAACCCTAAACCCGAGCTCCCACGAAAAACCTCGAAATGTCTGAGCGCTAGGCTGTGGAGAAGGGGTGCTCACAAAACTCCTGCCAGCCCAAAGTTTAGGGGTTTAGGGTTTAGGGTTTAGGGCTTAGGGTTTAGGGCCCAAGCATGTCTTCAGGATGAAGACCTCTTTTGCATTCAGGGACGATACATATATAGAGGCCCCTACAATCAGAATAGGGCTTGGGTGCATACTATACTATCCGATACTATACTATACTATATCATATGGATGTTGTTCTAAATTAAAGGAGCCATGCCCAGGCATTAGGACAGAGCTTGCGCCCGCCCTTGCGCCGTCTTGCGCGCGCGGGCGATTTCACTCATGTCAACACAATCCCTTCACAAACCGCAACTTGCCATGCATTTCGACTTAGGTAGTATGTTATGTGTCTTGCGCCCGCCCTTGCGCGAGCTTGCGTGCGCACGGGTGTTTAACTATTTTTGACCACCATGCCAAACCCTAATGCCGGCCCTAGTCTTCCTACAAGAGGCGGGGTTTAGAACGGCATCCATATTGTAAGTGCAAGCAGGAACCCTACGGAAGAGTATCGGTAGTTACATTATATTATAAGTATAACCAGGAAGCCTACGGAAGAGTATCGGTAGTTACATTATATTATAAGTATAACCAGGAACAGTATAAGTATAATCAGGAACCCTACGGAAGAGTATTCGTAGTTACATTATACTATAAGTCTATAAGTATAATCAAGAAAACTACGGAAGGGTATGGGTAGTTATATGGGCCTCTTTCTTGCTCACAGCCGATCCTGGAGCTCACTGGCACGCAGGAGGCCACCACGACGGCCCCGAGGCAGCCTTGACTTTTGCACAGAACGGCCCATACTGGCAGGGTTTAGGGATTAGGGTTTAGGGGTTTAGGGTTTAGGGCTTAGGGTGTAGGGTTTAGGGTCGAAGGATGGGAGCTTGGACTTCTAAGACCAGCAGCACTGAAGCCTCGGTGAGGGTGCTTTCATCTACTATCGGGGCCTTAAGAATTCTAATAGGGTTTTGGTGTAGATTGTATTATAGTTATAACAAGGAACCCGCAAAATAGTATCGGTAATTATTAATGCCCGTATATTACAGTCACTGCCCTGACTCCGACACTTTCACGGCTTGAAGTACAGGCGCCTGCTGCAGACCGCCCGAGCCCTGCTCCATCCGGACCTCGACTCAGGGTTAAGGGTTTCAGTT
This sequence comes from Symbiodinium sp. clade A Y106, assembly GCA_003297005.1. Lineage (NCBI taxonomy): Eukaryota > Dinophyceae > Suessiales > Symbiodiniaceae > Symbiodinium > Symbiodinium sp. clade A. The sequence continues at coordinate 78,177 of BGNK01000797.1, read as the reverse complement.
TATGGTTTAGGGTTTAGGGTTTAGGGCTTCATGTAGCTACGGCGCATGGCCAGACAGAATCGAGAAGAAAGTCACGACAGCAGTGAGCGACGTCGTCACGACAATCTTGTTCATAAGGGTTTCAGCACGAGGAACAACAACCACCACAACCACAACCAAACCCACAACCACAACCACAACCATGAACAAAACCACAACAACAACAACAACAGCAACAGCAACAGCAGCAGCAACAGCAACCGCAACCGCAACAGCAACAGCAAAACCAACAGCAACAGCAAGAGGAACAGCAACAGTAGCCACTACTACTAGTACTAGTGCAAGCTCTTCTTCTTCTTGTACTACTACTACTACTACCACCACTACTACTACTACTACTACTACAACTACTACTACTACTGCTGCTGCTGCTGCTACTACTACTGCTGCTGCTACTGCTACTGCTACTGCTACTGCTACTGCTACTGCTACTGCTACTGCTGCTGCTGCTACTACTACTACGACTACTACGACTACGACGACTACTTCTACTTCTACTTCTTCTACTACTACTACTGCTGCTAAGCCTACTCCTACCCCTGCTCCTGCTGCTACTGCTACCGCTACCGCTACCGCTACTGCTGCTGCTACTGCTACAGCTACTACTACTGCTGCTACTTCTTCTTCAACATCAATGACAACTTCAACCCAGCAGCAGTAACAACAACATCAACCACAACTTTGCCGACAACACGACGTGGCACATAACCACAACCGAAATCACCGCCGTCTTGGTCGCGAAACAATGCCGAACAGCACAGGTGCCTGCAAACAGAATGCGGAATAGTGAACATCCTAGTCATGATAGCAAGCTTGGCATGGCCAAAATGCATCAAAAAGTATATGGCTTGGAACGAGAAAACGTGCTTGATACCTGCACACGCAATGATACCAAACATTGGCAGCACTTAAAGCACATCACTATCACCGTGTATATTCATCCTCGTCTCTATCCTCATAGGCAACATCGTACCCACCATGGCTGACACAATAAACCACAATTGTCGTCAGTATCGTCATATCATTGCCGACGACAGCAGGGCAGCGCCATCCTAATGTCATCATCATCGCCACCATTATCATCAGCATCGGCGTCGTCGTCCCCGTCGTCGTCATCACCGGCACAATCACTGTCCGTCCATTCTTCATCAACATCATCGCCGTCATCAATAAAAAACACCACCATTAGCATCACCATCGCCCTCATCTTTCTTCTTAGCAAAACTACAGAACACGTCCTCACAACCATGGCACCTCGCGGAAATGACGATAGTCATGCTCGGCGTATATGCTGATAGTAATACTAAAAACGCTAATGCTAGTACTAGTAGTAGTACTCACAATAATTCCGGGTCGTTCTAACAATAAGACGAATACTAATTAATACAAAGACTACTTTTAGTAATAACGATCCTAGTAGGTTCGATTCGAAGTATGGCCACCACTGGGCGCCTGGCGTGCACCCTCCTGACGGCTGGGTATCCTAAAGCCCGCCATCTTCTGCCAACGCTGGGCCGAGAGTCGAGAGACACCAAGTTTTCCGGAAATGCAGGAAGACAGCCGAAGCCAAAGCAGACTGAGCTAACAGGCGTCTGCACTGCACTCGCACTTGTAAAGCTTTTGGAGTCTCGCTGCTGCGCAAAATGTGAGGGAAGCCCCTGATCCAATTTGGATATTGCCAAAAAGGCTGTACGGTCCCTAAACCCTAAAGCCCGCAGACCCTAAACCTTAGAACCCCCTGAAACTCCTACGGCCAAGCCTGGTCCACATCGTGGCACGCACAGCCGAACCGCGGAGGGTTGGAAAACTTAAAAACTGTCCCCTCACAGAGGGTTGACGCTATATCGACCAATGCCCTCGTCCTGTATTACTATTGGATGCTACCGTAGCCGGTCATATCTATGGCTTATTGCGCAACTCGAAAAGGGACGACCCTGGATGCATTCCATCTTCGTCCATTCAGACGATGACGGAACAACAGTCCGTAGCATGAAGCTGATTTCCCAAAAAAGCTAAGCCTTAAACCCTCTCCGCCATCCAGGCAATTGCGTCGTTTGTGCAAGCTTGCGTTGCGGAGACCTGCCAGCCGTTGTAGCTTTACTTTTGCTTGGAATATTCAAAACGGATTTTGGCTCGGGATTTTGCGTCATAAATTACCCTAAATTGCCATTATCTCGGTTGGGAGCGATACCCGTATGTCACGTAAATCTTTGATATTGCCGACGACGAACACACATTAAACCCTAAACCCTGAGCCCCTAAAGCAGTAACCCGAAACCAAACCAATCGGAACCCAAGGGACTAAATGCATTTAAGGTATGCGCTCTACATCTTATGCTACCACACCTGTATGAGATATGAACTGTAAACCCTGTTCAGAGATCAGCTTTCCCTTAAGAAAAGCTGTGCCTGCTCGGGAAGCCACGTCAGACCAGTGAACTCAGCACCCCCCGGGGTGCAGCAGATCAACTCGCAGTGATACACCTCGTCTCACAAGGAAAATGGGGACTCGAATAACACTTACTGACTATCATATACTAACGGTTCAGACCCCTACAGTAGTCCCGTCGATGCGTGAAGGCAGGTACGTTGCTGTGTGTTCGGATGTTCTGGTGGCAGAGAACTTTCAGCTTAGAGGTATGTTCAACCAGTCATTCAAAAAGGCGAGCTCAACCGAATCCACCGCCCAGGCACGCCATCGTAGAGTTTCAATGTCTTGTCGGTGGCCTTGGCCTCGTCGTACAGACGCTGCCTGGCAACTTTTAAGATCAGAAGCATCCTGCGTTTGCGCGTGGAACATTCACATACGCCCAGCAGCACTGGGCGGCTCACATCTGTAACATGATGACACATAATTCACCACAAGCATTGATTTCTCGATGCAGCACCGCCACGACGTCGCGGGATCCGTGATCTTGTCCGCCTTGCCATGCAAGACGATGAAAGGCGTCCTCACCTCATCGCACCCAAACTTCGGACCACATGTTGCGTCGCACTGCGCTATGTGCATGATCGCATGTTTATGTGTTGTGATTGAGACGTACATGCAACTGTATTGCTTCCAACCGAGCACAGGCAGCATCATGTGAGTCTCGTGCACAAATTGCACAATCGTGCTACCACCACCCCACCTCCTTGAGATGGTCATCCAGCCAGTCGGTGAAGGTGAAGCCCATCTCCCGACCCGAAGCCAAGAAAGGCGAGGTTCCCTTCATGGAGAAGGGGTTGACTTTCTCGTACCTTGGTGTCTTGCTGTGACGGAAAAAACCCCAAACCTTTCTAACGTCTCGCCTGTCCGATCGCGTGCTGAAATCCGCCGAAATGTCATTTATGCCAGGGTCAGAAGCGAACTCAGTCGATACAAGATGCCATCACAGGACCCCGATTCACGGAAAATCGTTGCATCCTTCATGCTGTAAGTTGTAGTTCTGCCTATAGTTCGCTCCTCCTTGTGTATTGTAGTTGCTAATACATGAAAACTGTTCTCAGCTTGGCTACGACTGTTGTCATTTTGTGTGCCGTTGCTGATGGGCTTGTGGATTTTATCCTTGGCCGGCCCTGTTCGTAGAAATGCACGTACCCTTCTGCATAACGGCACACATATGTACGCACACATACAAGTTAAACTAGACTTACACGAACGCGTGTCAACAGATACCCACTTATCCAAGTGTTCACTCACATGGAGGCGACAGAATGTAAACTGACATGAGATATTGCATTACCGCAGAGTCTGGAGTCTGGTGTGGACATAGGGAAAACACTCCTGGCTTGGCTTAACGCCCACAGCCTACAGACAAGAAGCACTGGCCCCTGTCCCGGTACCCGGAAATCGAAATCGGCGAGGCCTCAGGGGCATGAGAACATGATGTAAACGAAGCCCATAGAATGCTTAAAGTTTCTTTTGCGGTTTGCGCCGTGGGTCCAGGGTTGAGGACTCCGGACTTATGGCTCCTGACATCCGTGGAAGAGCGCCGGTTTGCGAACTGAGGTCCCTGCTCTTGACCGGCGTGATCGGCCAGGTCGGCAGCCTCAAAAAACTCAGCCAGCAAACCCTGGCCAAGAAGAGTAGTGCACAGCAATCCTGGGAGCAATGGTACAGTGATGAAAAATTTTAACCCTAAACCCCTAAACCCCCAACCTGCAGGCATGGAACAGCCTCGCAACGAGGTGCTTGAAAACCATCTGCACGATCCAAGGAGGCTTGACTTCCTCGCTGACTGTCAGCATGGGGCCCTTCAAGACCACCTCAGATGACCACCATGGGCGCCTTCATGATGAGGATGGGATTCCCTTATATGGCATCTTAAGCATTACAGGGTTCCTTTGAAGGGTTCTAAAGTGGTTGGGGCCTAGGGCCCCAGGCAAAGTCTTCCCAGCTTGACATGCGCGTGCCTGTTCAGCCCAGGCACCCCACGGAAATAGGTCGGTCTCTGCAAGGCCATGCATATCGCCAGGCCGCCCCCTAAAGAGTTTCCTTCCAGGATCACCGAATCGAATGGGTTTCACTTGCAGTAAACTTAAACCCTAAGCTGTGAACCCTAAGCCTTAAACCCTAAAGACTGTCCTGCAACGAAAAGTGGAAGTGACTTGCACTCCTGGGACCTGAGGGCGGAGTCTGACTGTGGATTCGCTGCAACAGCACCCTAAAGCCCTGCAGCCCTCGACCCAAAAAACTCTAAATCCTTAATCAAGGCATCCCAGTGGCACAAGGATCTCCGTGTGCTCCCAGATCTTCTCCATAAAGGCCCACCAGTCGTCGATGTAGGCCAAAAGGCCATCCTGAAAGGGGAGGTCCGACACCGATGTTGATGATGATCCCTAAACATCCCTAAACCCAAAAAACCAAACCCTAAACCCTAAATCCTAAACCCTGAACCCTAAACCCTGAACCCTAAACCATCAAAAAGGGGTGGTGGTCGTGATTTTAAGCCCTCGGAGACTTCAAGCCTAAGTACGGGGGCGTGGTCGACCTGAAACCCAAACGGTTTGATATCCTAACCCCTACAACATCACTTCGCCGTGGCCCGTTTGACAGGTCTTTTTTTCCAATAATTATTGTTAAAAAATTATATATTGCAAAAATGGTATATTATCATTATAATTATTTATAATCGTAATATCAATGGTCTTGTTATTGGGAGAAGTCCTCATAATGAGGAGTTTGACACGGCAAGAAGAACACCGATCCGAAACAGCTACTCCTACATGCTCAACTGAGAAAGCCGATACATCGAGACCCCGACTTGGAGATATTCCCAGTTTGGGTCGGGGCGTGGGGGCCAATTCCAAAGAACCCCATGAGTTAGTCGCATGCACCTCCCCTGTTCTCTCGTCCAAGCTGCGGAACGCCCGTGTGAGGGGAGATCTGGCATCCTTTGCGGGGCAACACTCGCTGTGTACGTACACGTGTCCGTACGTCCGTAAATCGTACATACATAGGGATGTCTGACAGAAAGAGAGAGCGAGAGCGAGAGGGAGAGAGAGAGAGAGAGAGAAAGAGATAAAGCGAAAGAGAAAGAGAATAGCCCGAATAGCAACCCTAATAGCAACCCTAATAGCAACCCTAGTAGCAACCCTAGTAGCAATCCTACTAGTAACCGTACTAGTAACCCTAATATAGGGGCCTGAATAATTAGGATAGGGTTTTGGGCCCACTATACTCTACTTATAATGAGGAACCCCCAAAATAGTATTGGTAATTTTTTAAGCCCCTATAGTACAGGAGTTTCGGTCTGGAATCAGGCATACGACCCGATGCCAAGCGGCAACACCATGGCACCAGCCCGTGCAAACTCCGCCAAGTTCTGGCAGCAAGCAAGAGGTACTTTCGGAACACTAAACCCTAAACCCTAAACCCTAAACCCTAAACCGTGTTTGGGGTTTGGGGCTTAGGGTCTAGGTTTAGTTTTTACTCGAAACCCATAAGAGTTTCCTGCCGCAGGTTGTCTGCACAGCACGGTCCTCGACATAGAGGTCGGAGTTGGAACTGTAGCCGTGCAGAAAAACCTGTTTCAAGCCGAATCGGAGGGTCGGCTCTGGGACAAAATATAGGAGCCTCAATACTCAGAATAGAGTATTGTGGTATTTTGTGCTATAAATAGAATAAGGCTTAAGGAATCCCAAAGTATAGTATTGGTAATTCTTTAGGACCCTATATTAGAATCTGAGCCCTGGGCGACTGCGTGTGTCGGCGCTTTGTTCTTTGGCTTCAGGATATAGCTGAAGAGCTGGGTTCCATCTTTGAGGCCTGCGAGAAGCGCCCCGTTTCTTGCACTACAAGGGCACTGTGGGAGACGGCAAAAATATGCAACAACAACCATCACACCACCTGCTACGACACAATTCTTCCTCTGTCACCCCTTCTGCCATTGCCTTGGGCTTAGGGTTTAGGACGTAGGTATAGGGATTTTTGGGGTTTAGGGTCTCGCCAGGCCGCGATGCATGTGAGATCGAAGCTCCACATCAGCGGAAGCGGCCACGGCTTTCGCTCCCGGACTAATGCACTCGCCGGGCCTCTGCCATCAACTTCGAAGGCTCCGAGGCTCCGACAACACTCAGAAAACAGAGGGTATTGAGGGCTTTGGGTTTAGGATAGTTTCTTTTTAGTGCAATGGCTCTTTCTCCAAGGGTTTGGGGTTTTAAGGATAAGCAAAACACCCCCGGAAACTTTGGCAGAAGTGCAGCTTGCAGTCGTAGTGGCGGTATGAGAGCTCTCCTCTGCTCACCCGTAAGGATGTGCGCGATGCCTGAACGCAAAACAGGTTTAGCGTTTAGGGTTTAGGAGTTTAGGGTTTAGGGTTTAGGGTTTAGGGTTTAGGGGTTTGGGGTTTAGGATTAGTTCCCTCTCCGTCGAGGCTTCGCGGGAGAAGGACGAGGGGGAGGATGCAGGAGAGGGGAGCTCCAACCCAACGGCTCGCATTTACCCGTTCCTGCTACATCGCTAGCAAGACTGTCTGGCCAACTATGGCCACCTTCAGCGCAAGAAACGGGAATGAGAAGTTCTCCGAGCCAAGAAACGTCGTCGAAGCCATTTGTGAAGGAAAAAGCCGCCAGTCAAGCAGCCAACAGCTGTAACAACTAGCATGGCTTCAAGAAGCTTGCCCCGAGAGCGATCCAACAACAGCTGCGCATGAGATGGAGACTGAGACTTGTGGCTGCACCATCAGTGGCACAAGCTTGTATCGAAAATATCCGAAGATACGGTGTGAACAAGGGTCAAACTACCACAGCAACGACAGTAAGAAACCTGATCACCAGGTGCAGAGTCACGATCAGTGCAAACCGCTCTTGATGACGACAACGATGGTAGTGACTAGGCAGTGGTGACGATGGTGATCATGATGATGAAAAGGATGCTAAAATGGAGATGGTGGCGATCGTCGCGATGGTGGGTGATGGTGGGTGATGGGGGGTGATGGGCGATGGTGGGTGATGGTGGGTGATGGTGGGTGATGGTGGGTGACGGTGGGTGACGGTGGGTGACGGTGGTGATGGCGGTGATGGTGCTGATGATGGTGATGGTGGTGTTGGTGGTGTTGGTGGTGTTGGCGGTGATGGCGGTGGTGGTGGTGGTGGTGGTGATGGCGGTGATGGCGGTGGTGATGGTGGTGGTGGTGATGGTGGTAAAGTTGGTGGTTACGGTAGTGGTGGTGGTGGTGGTGGTGGTGGTAAAGTTGGTGGTTACGGTGGTGCGGGTGGTGATGGTGGTGATGGTGGTGATGGTGGTGATGGTGGTGATGGTGGTGGTGGTGATGGTGGTAAAGTTGGTGGTTACGGTAGTGGGGGTGGTGGTGGTGGTGGTGGTAAAGTTGGGGGTTACGGTGGTGCGGGTGGTGATGGTGGTGATGGTGGTGATGGTGGTGATGGTGGTGATGGTGGTGATGGTGGTGGTGGTGATGATGGTGCTGATGGTGTTGATGGTGTTGATGGTGGTAATGACAATGGTGGTGATGATGGTGGTGATGGTGGGGGCGACGGTGTTGGTGGTGATGGTGGTGGTGTTGGTGATGGTGGTAAACGATGGCAGTGAGGCTGAGAACATATGATTGCAGCAAGAGAGTTTTCCCAAGCACGAATTACCAATGCCGCACACGCGGCCCGCTGGTTGGTGCAGAACCAAAGCTTGTGTTGAAGTTCACCTGAGCAACTGGCAAGCGCAACCAACCAACCGAAATGTCCTGGACGCACTGCTTCAGCTACGCTCAGCAGGAACCAGATCAGGCTGCTTCTGCTCTGCAAAGCTAAGCTGCCGAAAAGAATGGAATTAGCTGATGACGCAAAGCATGCATGAATTACTGGAAGCCGATGGGCGAGGAAGGACCTCATGAATACACTTTACGCCTTAGAAGCCTTAGGCTCACGGATGCAAGTCATGTTCATCTCCTTCACCGAGACGTCCCGAGACGGCTGCGTGGTCGTTCCCGGCACACGTGCGTGCATGACAGGACACGTGGCCCACCATCGTTGAGCCCAAGTCCCACTCGGAAAAGGCCCTCTTCGAGGAAATCAGCAGAACGGCCCCAAAGAACATGCGCAGTAGAACAGTTGACCCCTAAACCCTCCGCGCCCGTTCTGCCAAGAGACAAGGTCTGGGGTATATCCCATCCTTCAACCTACGGATCTCATGCGTTAATTTCAAGGGCTGCACAGCCCTCACTAGCCTTCTTGAACGGCTCGGTAGCCAGACTTACCTCGAGCGTAGCACGGCTGCTTGAGATGTCTCTTTGAGCGATTGAGTTAGGGTTTAGGGTTTAAGGGATTTTTGCGGGTTTAAGGGTTTAGGGACAGTTTGTTTGTTTACTTGGCTGTGCGCTCTGTGTAGCTAGACAAACAGACAGAAGGCAGGCTAACTGACTGACGGATGGACGGACTGATAGGCAATCTGTCTGTTGCACTTTCTTCTCCATGTCTGTCTCTGTTTTCGTCTTTGCGTGTGCATTTGTTCATGTGTTGGTGCGTGGGTATGTTGCGCGTGCATGATCACATCCATCTCTGCGCATACGTCATGACATCTGTATATATATATATATATAGAGATAATGCACCTATGCCCGTTGATACGGGCTGATCATCTGGCCCGCAATTGGAAACCGGCTACAGGAAAGTACATGCTCACCGTGTTTGATAAAGTGATGTCTCTGACTTACTCACAGTTTCTGCATGGTCTTGTTCTTGTTTGTTGGTTCGAAGAAATCAGTTGCCTTGTACCTACACGAAGGCTGTGGCCCGCCGGGATGCAGATAGACATAAGGCAACGGAAAGGATATCATTAAAATATGCAAACGCACGAACCCAACCCCAAACTCTGAACCCGAAACCCTAAACTCTAAACCCAACGCCTGCAACACCTGTGCAAAGGACTGGTATCCTGGACTATGGTTGCTTCGAGCTGGAAGCGCTCTGCCATGCATCTCGACTCCGGTGACTGCCTGAATACTACTGTCGGGTTTAGGGTTTGCTTGGCCCCGCACGCGGAGGGGGTGAGAGGCTCTTCACGCGATAAACCTCAGCCCAGCTACATCACGCAACAAAAGTAGACTCAAGATGGGAGAACGTCCACAATTCCGAAACCCTAGAAAATCCTAAAATGTATGATTCAGGGTTTGGTTCTCAGAATTTAGGGTTTAGGATGTCGGATTTAGGATCTAAGTCGAGGATCTAGGATTGACGATTTAGGATTTACGGTTTCGGATTTGGGATCTAGGGTTTAGGATTTAGGATGTCCTGTAGGGCTCCGGATTTGCAGGGGAACCCATGGGGTCTCGGCCCTGGGAGCACTAGCCCCTGACAAACTAATCTAGGGGCCTTATTGGTAAGAATAGGGTTCCTTTAAGGGATCCTCAAAGGGGTCTATAAGGGATCTATAAGAGGGTTCTATAATCTAGGGGCCTTCATAATAGGAATAGGGTTTGGGGGCCACTATACTAAAATAAATCGTAAATCCCATAAGCCTGAACCCTAAAATCGCTGAAACACACACAGGCACTGCAAGCACGAGAACCCCAACCCTAAACCCTACAAGCCCTAACAACCCTAGAAACCCTGAAACCCATATGTATCTATATATATATTGAAAAACCTGACACCCATAAAATAACAAAACCTGGAACCCCTAAACCCTAAAACGTCAAAACACTGTCAACCCCACCAAAATAAACACTGAAACCTAAACAACGGTGCATCCCGGGAACCACGGCACGCGCACGCACGGCCCCGGAGAGCGTTGCTCGGATTGCCGGTCCACTGAGACCTCGGCGCTCGGAAGGAGCACTCCTTCTAGACAAAAGGGACCTTCATAGCTAGAATAGGGTTTGGGTTTTTTTGTTAAACGACCCTTTTCCGTCTCGCATGATCCAGAAAGTGAACTCTCACTGGGCGTTTGGCACAGCTTCTTGTAAGCATTACCTCTTCGAAGGGTTTTGGGTTTAGAGTTTGGGGTTTGGAGTTTAGGGTTTCGGGTCTTCATAATTTGAACAGGGTGTTCTTTGAAAGGCTTCTTTTAAAGGTGTGTAGAATGAGGAGTTCATAGAGTCTTACAGGTTTTGGTATAGAGCGCTTCATGAATCGGGTTCCTTGAAGGGTTCGTTTTGGAGGGGTCTATAAAAGGGGTAGAATATAAGGGCCGTTTCCTCCGAGTCCTTATCCCTTTAGGATTTAGGGTCTATAGATTTTTGGGTTTGGGTATTAGGGTTTAGGGTTGAGCGGATTGCCAGGCATGAAGAGAGCTGCATGCTTGATTCTTGGCCGCCGACCTGTGCGGAAGCTTGGGCAAGCGCTCCGCGTTGCATTCTGCTTGGGGTGCGTCGGATTCTGCGATCGAACGCGGCAGGGCGTTGGGAGGAGCGTCACGTCGCCCCTGCGAGGGCCGCTTTCGTGGCCGGGGATCGGGTCGCGGCATGCTGGCTTTGGGGAAGGCAGCCATGCCCAGGCAGGAACAACCACGCGCGGAGGGGCATAGGATCGCACTACCGGCGGCCCTGATGGCATTCCTCCTGCTGAGCTGATGCCTGAAATGGCGGCCACCGGTGTCGCCACGATGGCTTGTGGGATGCCACTCGACCGAGGAGAGCGAGCACCAGACCGTGGACTCAGCAGCGTGGCCCTGAGATTGGTTGCGCTCGATGCCCGGGCCTCTCTGCAGTCCCTGCAGCAGAGTCGCACTTTCAAAACGGTGATGGATGAGACGGAAAGCAACCCAGCCTCCTGCCCTGAGGCACGGGGCGGCACCTGCGAACCAACAGGTCAGGCAGAGGACGAGGATGGTGATTAGCATCTTCTGTGGCCTCGATGGGGTGAGCGGCAGGGGCTGCAAAGCCAAGCCCGCTATCCTGCATCATACAGATCACTGTGGAAAAAACATGAGACAAATAGACAGACAGACAGATAGATAGGTGGGCAGATAGAGATAGATTGGTAAGTAGGTAGATAGATAATTAGATAGACAGACAGACTGACTGACGGACGGACACACACACAGACACACTCAAACAGAGACAGACAGACAGAGAGACAGAGAGACAGACAGACAGACAGACAGACAGACAGCTGGTTAGATAGATGGATAGATAGATATAGGTTATTGGGATATTGGGCTATTAGACTATTAGTTTATGCAGTACTAGCTCATGATTATGTGTGCTTATGCTAGATGAGTTTAGTTTAGATGAGATTAGGTTAGATTTGAATGAGAGACCGATCAGTAGGAAACAAGAGACTCTGCCTAGAGTCGCTGGCCATGTCAGAAGTATAGAGAACCTCTGTGCCTCTTAATTAATGCTCCAGCAAAAGCTTCAGACAATTCGTTCGGTCAGAATTAACACATTCCGGGCTCCTTGACTTCTTTATTGGCAAGTAAAACGGCGGCTGTTCTCGTCTGAACAAGAACTGGGAGAACTCTTCCTTGATGAGAAAATAACAAGAAGGGCTCGTTTCTCCCTTGGCTGTAGCAGAAATAAGAATCTTTCGATCATCACTCCACAAGACATGAGACAGCCCGTGATTTAGAGGATTTGCTCAAAATAGCCAGGAAGCGGCTTTGCATCTCTCAGTGCTTTGGCACAGAAACAAAACAAAGCCGCAATCTCCTGAACAAGTTTGGTCTAAGCTGAACATATGCTCTTGGCTGAGGTGGCAGACACTCAAAACTGAAAGATACGAACTGTTTTTGTGTCATTCAAGCTTGCTCGCGAAAACACGGCCAACACGGCTCTCAAGTTATCTCAATATGGAACAACAAACATGGGGCGCTGGCAATCCCAAGAAACACAAGAAGGTGCCTCTATCAATTAGCGACGCAGAATAAGTCAGAGAGCTCCTTCTCATTGTATCACGAATGTTTGTGTCTGCCTGTACGTGCACTTGTGTGCATGCACATACACATACACATATATATATAGATATATAGACACACATACATCTATACATGTACATACATACACATTATGCATGACGTACATACACACACATACACACATGCACACAGACAAACTAACATACATATGTACATACAGGAACACATGCATGAATACGCAACATACATACATGCACATATACTTATACAATGTATGTATAGACATATTCTAATGTTATATGTATACACTATACAGAAAATTGCTATACATCTACAAAGCGACAGACATTTTGAACCGCACGGCGGCCTCGGCTGTTGAGCAAAGTGCGCTCGCGTGGTATCACCTCTCAATAGCAGTGCGCGATCGCAAGACTTAGACCCCGTAAGTAAAGCACTGGTTCCATCTGCACTGTGATCTCCTAGAATACGATTTGGCCACCTCACACAGACTTCCTGACTGCCAGGCAGTGTGCAAAATTCACATCGCACGTACCTGCGGTAGGTGGTGGGCCAGCCTTGCCAGTTTACAGCTTTGGCATGACGGCTATACCGGTCGCTGACATTCGAAGGTGAAGATGAGTTAATACATGTAGTACGTGACCTACAAACTGTTCAGAATATTGCCCTCAATAGTTATCCGGTCTTCCTGGGGCTGCATACTGGTTTTCTTCAAGAGTTTATGGTCCGAGTACGAAAGCAGCACCCCAAAACCTGGATCCAAGATGCCTCTCTAAACCTTCCCACCCTACATCCTCGCACCCGTTAACTCTAAGCTGCAGGGAACGGTGAACGGAACTCCGTAGCCTTATGGTGTGCTGTTCTAGACAGGGAAATGGAGTAGGGAGCTCCGTTTTGCTTGTTTGCACATAGCCTCGGCACTGCACATACCCTGCTGCAGATGCATACATCTCATGGAGCTTCTCCAGTTTCCACGATAAGACTTGAGACACAATGTTGAGTCGCCAGTACCACTGAAGGACCACAGGCAAACGAGCCTGCTTTAAAACTTAGTCCGACACCCAACACTCGTGCACCAAAGACGACCACACAGGTGGGCACACCCCTTTACAGCACATGCTCGCAGTCTCAATGGCGGTTGATTCCAGCACGGGCCAGGGCTGCCTTGGAGAAAGGCAGCTCAGAAGCGTCCTAAGCTCCGGCAAATGGCCTGTGTCACAGTGTCACACTCTCTGACTTGCGAAGTGAGTTCACACAATTTGTCCGACCAGCTCATCACTGATCTGCGCTATGACCCTGCAGTCATCTCCCGAGCAGAAGATAGCAAAGGCTCGGTCGATTTGCCGACGAGAGCTTGTTTCAACATGTCCTTCACCTGAGAAGGTTCCATTCCAGCCGCAATGGAAATTCAGAAAGCAGCACCCGAAGCTTCACATCCTTGTCAAGTCGAAGAGCTTGCTTGAAAAATGCCTTCGTCTGATCTTGTGCCGCTCCAGTTTTCAATAGCTTCGAGATGATAACCCTGGCGAGAGAGTCATCGCCTGCCTCTGCAGCCGACAGCAAGGGCTCGGTCAATGCGCCGACCAAGTCTGAGCAAGGAAACGGCAATTCAGAAAGCAGCACTGTGAGCTTCGCATTCTTGTCAAGTCGGAGAGCTTGCTTGAAAATGGCCTTCGTGAGCTCTTGTACCACTCCAGCTTTCAATAGTTTCGGGATGATAATCCTGGCGAGAGAGTCATCGCCTGCCTCTGCAGCCGACAGCAAGGGCTCGGTCAATGCGCCGACCAAGCCTGAGCAAGGAAGCTCTTGTACCGCTCCAGCTTTCAATAGTTCAGAAAGCACCCGAAGCTTCACACCCTTGTCAAGTCGCAGAGCTGTGTCCAAAACACCTCTTGGGCCAGCTCGGGCTTGCAAAAGGCGCCCCACGATTTGGGCAATTCGCTTCATTCGGCCTGCTCCTTCCTTGGGCAACGTGCGGAGCATCTCCTCAGCCGCGATCGAAGGGTCTATCGGCATGTCCAGGTACCAGAAGCGCCTCCACTGTTTCCTCTTCAGGTCTCCACCCTTTCTGCGAGCGTTTTCCAAGACACCTCTAAGCTCTGATACTGCAGACGGCAACCTTTCCGACCACCCCCGGATCATGATGGTTCGAAGAAAGTTGGAATCCTGGAACTTTCCGGCGGCAGCGAGACAACTCATTATGGTCTCGTCAGGAATGATACCATAAATTCTGAAACTAGGCTCCAGTGATAACTTCACGAAGCGGTTTGCGAGGCTCTTTAGGCCTAGGGAGCTGAGACGAACAAAAGCCGACAAAACCTGGTCCGCTGACTGGGCCATCGCTGTCTCGCCTGATGCCTGCCTTGGCAAGACTTCGTCTAGCTCGTCTTCGACGGCCTTGTCCACAGCTCGGAGAGGCCCTCCAGGGCCCAGCTGAAGCGCTTGCTTTGCCCCTCTGTCAGCGATTTGTTGCAAGCCTGAACGTGTTGCCCCCATCTCGTGACGATGCTCCCATCTACGGAGAGATTCACGAAGAGCTCACCCATGGCAAGGATTTTGGACGTTTTGTCTCTGTCGCCTTTCTGCTTCCGGAACAAGCCAACCAGAGCGCATTTCTGCTCGACGACATCGGGAATGTAACTGGCCGCGCAGTTCTTCAACGTTTCTGCAGCTTCAAGAACCTGCTGCTCACTTGACAGCACGCGAAACTCCAAGGCTTCTCCCGGGACCGGCAGCGGCGGGATCATCTGCAGGTGCTCGAAGGGCTTGTCCTCTCGCGCCCTCTGCAACCAACCTGACATTTGTAGCCCTACAAATGTGGAATGAACATTTTCCGGCTAAAGGGCACTGTGGGCCTGAAACCCTGTCTGAACAAGTGTTCGGACGAGTGGGCCTTGCCTGATGCTTTCCCAAGAAGGGAGCAGTTTATTGTGCAAGGCATTCCCAGGCCTCTTCTTCCGCCTCTGCTCGAGGCGTTCAAGCAAGGACTTGGGCTTCTTTGGCAGTTCCGCCGCATCTGCCTGGACAAGGTTCGCTCTTTCACATTTCATTTTGAAGCAAAGGAAGCGCTGTCGGACAGTGTGCAATCGGAACTTCGGACAATCATTGCTTGCCTCCTCGACCTCGTCCAACCGCCGAGCATTCTCAGCCACCGCCCAGAAGGCATGGTTTTGGAGCATGTAGGCCACAAGCTGCCTAAAGCGTCATGGGTCAAGCTGTTCGTCGCGGTGCCGGGGTTCAGGGTATTCATGTAGCACTTTCGGGGTGGAAAAAGGGAGATCTTACAACAAAGACAGACTCTTTGACATCGAAAGGCTNACCAGGGCCCAGGATGGCCGCCAGGTTGCGACACGCCTTCTGGAGCTCGGGCTCGGTGCTGACCTGCTGTTGGCTCACCTCCGGCTCCGGAGATGCCGGCGGAGCAGCGGCAGCGACTGTCGGATTCAGGTAGCCGCTGCAGTGAAAGCCCTCGGCATCAATCCGCCCCTGCATACCGTCCATCTGAATATTGTATATGCCCTCGTCATGCTGCAAGATCACACCGTCGCTGCAAGGGACGGGTCCGTAGATGCTGTGGCAAATTCGCAAAGCGGTGTCCTTCATGTAGATGGTTGCCTGACGACAGGGCACACGAGGTTGCAAACGCTAATCTCTCGCTTCGCAGAGCCCATGTGTCAAGTGGGGAACATCAAAACTGCTGCGAAGGCTTTCCCAGCGCCTCGCCATGTTCCGGGTCAGAGGCGTCCTGCTAGGTGCCCAAAGGTCTCCAGCCCTCTTGTCGAAGGTCCTCCTCGCGCCATTGCACCGTCTGCGGACCTCGCCCGTGCCACCGCCGAACCTCAGCTGTGGCCGGCGTCTCCAAAAACCAGACACTCGATCCCCAACACAAAGAATGCGGCATGACCCCTCCGACCTACCGAGACACCTTTGCTCGCATCGCTCTGAATCTGGACAGGACCGCGCAGCAGCTGATCATCCCAGCGAAGCGCGGACTGACCTCGGCATGCGGTGAAATTGCACACATGCACAGTGAAGCCTTGTCACTGAAGCTCGAGGAGGCTGAGCTCAGGGCAGTCTGCTTGGAAGAACGCGCGGTCCATAGCTTCCGGCTCCCGGCATCAAAGCGCATGGCGACATCTTTACGGCTCGCGCGAGCCAGAGGCTCTGACACGATGCCAGGAGATGCCGATGCTGCCAGACCGAACATGGCTTCCTGTCCCTCCCTCCGAGGAGCTTTGTCCCCGGAGTCGAAAAGGCAGGGCTCCACTTGGCCTCAGCTTCGAGCCGAGCTTTTGGCCGATGCCTCAAGATGCCGGCACGGATCCCACTCTGATGATATCAGGACAAGGAAGGCGTCTCCCCGGACTCGAGCCTCCTCCTCCGGACCTAAAGTCCGACTGTCCTACATACACATACAACGCACTTAGCCTTGTCGCCTGTGTAGCGGAAACGTCTTTGTGAGCTTCTGATACACAAGAACAAGCATCCAGTCGAGCGCTGAAGGTGCCGATCTCTTCAACGGGGTTGCGCTTCTGCTCATGACTCGCATGCTTCGTCTCATCAGGTTCAGCTACAGTACACAGCTCGGTTCAGCTTTACCGCTTCTTCCCGCAAGGCGCCCCGATCGTGCCGGAAGAAAGCCAGCTACGGGTGCCTGAATCGTCCTAGATCTGTGTGCAGGTGACACGATCGTTAGCGACGCCGACCTCTCAGACGTCCGGATCGAGCTATGCCCGAGGGCTGTATGTAGAGCTTGTGCCACTACCTGATCGGAAATCACGGCCTTAGCCAACAAGCTATGCTAGGCATGAATGCTTCACCAACTTCTACACGACTAATTCACAGCCTGAGGTGCAGAAGCTTCAACAACCAGGGATGACGAATCGTCTTGTAGTCCTGACAAAGTACACAGAGTCATGGAGTCATTGCACCACATTCATGGCAAAGGCAGGTCTTTTTCCTGTCTTGACATCCGTGCATCAATCCGGACAGCTAGTGAAACGTCTCACCATGGAGTCTCTTCGCAGCGACATCGCAGCGCCAGCCTCTGGGAAGAACAGCTTGACGGCCTCAACGCGAGGTTCCGATCTTTCTCCGGACCGAATGACAGGTCGGCAGAGGGGCGCTCGGAAGCCCACCTTCATCGATGAAGAGCTTGATGACTTAATGAAGACTCTCGCGGGGAAGCCGGGCTCCCGACTCTTGCAATGTAGGAGATCAATCGATGTTGCAGGGATTTCTTACCCGGTCTCTTCAGGGGACCAGCCTGTCCTGCACAGTGCTGCTGTCTCCTCCACCCCGAGGATCTCCCCATGTGACCACTTGGCCATCGTTCCGCACTGCGGCAAAGGCACCGCTCGCAGCATGGATGCGGTGCAAGTCGGCTAAACTGCCCTGCACCATGGAGGAGTCTCCTCCTGCACTGGAATTCCCCCATGTCACCACTGTACCGTCCTCCTTGATCGCTGCAAACGCCGCTTCAGAGGCATGGATTTGCTGTACCTCCACCAGCTGCTGCGCGACACTTGAGCAATCACCTCCAAATCTGGCACAGCCCCAGGCGACCACACTACCGTCCTCCTTGATTGCAGCAAAGGCCGCATCCGTCGCGACCAACCTAGCTCTCAGTCTATCTTACACAGGTGGGCTCTGTACTGATGCCACATTAATCGTATGCTGAAAACGGAAGTCTGTTCGTAGCAATCTAAGCGAAGAGAGGTTTGTCGGACCCAGCAGCTGTCGCACGTTGCCCAGCCTTAAAGCCAAGGAAGGCAGAAACGAAGACAGAGGAGCCGATCAAGAGGCAGCTACCGTACATACATACTGAAGCTCCTGCTGTTGCTGGCTTTGGAGGAGGAGGCTTCGAATCAGCGCACAATACTTGAAGCCGAGAAACTGACTCTGAACGGCTTGGCAGTTGCCTCCAGACTCTCTACAGCCCCAGGTCACGACAGTGCCATCACCTCGCACTGCAGCAAAGGCATCTTCCGTCGCCAAGATTTGACGGACATCCACAAGCTCCACGCCGCTGCTATCACCGCCTGCACTGGGCGCACCCCAGGTCACAACCGTCCCGTCCGTCTGCATAGCAGCAAAGGCTCTGGCTGTAGAGTGGATCTGACAAACATCAACGAGGCACTCCTGGACATGAGAGCTATTTCCACCACTGGCTAGGGCTCCCCAGGTCGTCACACGACCGTCCAGCTTCACCGCGGCAAAGGCCGAACGGTTCGCATGGATCTGCTGCACATGCAGTAAGTCTCCCCGCACAGCCGTGCTATCTCCACCCCCTGTGCTGGCGCCCCAAGTCACGACGGCACCGTCGCTGGTTATCGCTGCAAAGGCGGTACTGGACGAATAGACTTTCTGTACATGTTTGAGCTGTTCCTGAACTGAGGAGCTGTCTCCTCCATTCTCGGGATCTCCCCAGGTGACCACCGAACCATCAAGCCGCATTGCTGCAAAGGCCGAGTTTGTAGCAGAAATCTCGACGACGTCGAAGAGCATATGGCTAACATCGTGGCTG
This sequence comes from Symbiodinium sp. clade A Y106, assembly GCA_003297005.1. NCBI lineage: Eukaryota > Dinophyceae > Suessiales > Symbiodiniaceae > Symbiodinium > Symbiodinium sp. clade A. The sequence continues at coordinate 59,302 of BGNK01000797.1, read as the reverse complement.
TCACCTCCAGCCACGGCCGAGCCCCAGGTGACGACACTTCCATCCGCACGGATGGCAGCACAAGCGAACTCGGAGATGTGGACGTGCTGAACGTCGCACAGCTGTTGCTGAACAGAGCGGCTGTCTCCACCTCCGTGTGGTGCTCCCCAGGTCACCACATTCCCCGCTGCCCCGACGATGGCCGCAAAAGCCCGCGCCTGCAAAACTGAGGGTTTGTCTCTGTTGATTGGTTTGGGGCCGCCATGCTTCGTACTTCGAACAACACTGCAGACTTAGGTGGGATCGTTTGTGATGGTGCATGTTGGGAAGCACGTAACCCGAACCCCAAACCGCCGTTTTGGTCCCTTCACTCCATAGACCTTAAACCGAAAACCCAAGAGCCACGCACCCAAAAGGTGCTTAAAGCAGAAAAAACAGAAACCGCATAGCCCCAAATTTTTAAGCCTAAACCAAATCCACAAGTCGAAGAACACCAAAGCTGTAAAAATCGAGGGAACCCGGAACCCTACCTGCCGAAAGCGCGCTGGATAAACTGGGGACTGCAAAAGGTGCATAGCAAGAAAAAAAAGATGCAGATCGCCGGAAAGAGTAAAGACTGGGATTGCGGCTGCTTCCCCCTGTCCTTAACAAAGCAAGTTTCCAAAAGCATAGGAGCAGTCGCTGAGTGCTACCACGCGAGGGGGGGCGCTCTCAACCCTGCCTTCCTGTAGGACTCCATCACAGGACCTGGCTCCCGGATGTCCAAACCCTACACACCCTAAACTATAGACCCTGAACACTGTAAAACTGAGACCCTGTCTGTGACCCCCAAACTCTACAAACCCGGCAAACTGCAAACCCTACAAAATGTAAAACTATAAACCCTGGCCCTAAATCCTGTAAACCTTGAGCCCTGAAAACTGCAAACCCCGTGAAGCCTACAAAACTCCAAGCCTACCCACAACCGCATGAACCCATAACCATAACCCCCTGAATCTTAATAAAGCACAAACGGCCTTGACCCTCCGCGAAGAAGCCCTGCACACCCTCAACACTACAAACTGTAAACAGAAAACCAAAAAAAGCTTACCAAAACCTCAACCCTAGAAGCACTAATAAGACTAACCCTACAAACCCTCAACCCTGTAAGCACATTTTACACACTGCACTCTACCAAACCCTGTATTGCCCCCTAAACCCCTAAACCCCTAAACCCCTAAATCAAAACCCGTATATCCTAAACCCGAAACCCCTAAATCCTCAACCCCTAAGCTCTAAACCCCTAAATCCTGAACCCCAAGCCCTCAACGCCTAAATCCGTCAACTCTGAACATCAACGCACCTTCCTCCGATTATAGTTTAAGGAATATTCCGAAATTAAGGGGTTTTGGAGTCCCCAGAGATCCCAATACCCCTTAATTAAGCAATATACCTTAAACTATAGGGGGCTTTATATTATGATTTAAGGATATATTCCGTAAATTAAGGGGTATTGGGATCTCAAGGTCTCCAGTAAGGGGTTTTGGAGTCTCTAACCCTAAACCCTAAACCCTAAGCTGTGGGAGTATCCTAAACCCTAAACCCTAAACCCTGAACCCTAAACCCTTTAAAGGGTACTTGGGGAGTATCAACACCCTTGTCCTTTTAGAAAAAATAGACAGGGCCCTGTGCCTGTATCCCTTAGTAGGAAGTATTTAAAGAAGGTCCACTAACCGGTCTGTAAATTCTTTTGGGGGAACCATCAAAAAGGACAAGGCTGAGTATCAAGGTACCGGGCTCCCGGATGGTGGCGCCCAGCACATCGCCATCCTGGAGGCCCGCATCGCAGAGCCGGCTGGGACCATTGAGCCGAAGGCCTGGCTGGGAGCTGTGGGCTCTTAGGGTTTTGGGTTTAGGGGTTTTGGGGTTTAGGGTTTAGGGTTTAGGGTCTAGGAGTTATGGGGCTTAAGGTTTAGGGTTTAGGAGTAAGGGCTCATGGGGTTTAGGGTTAAAGGTTTTGGATTTAGGGCTCAGGTTTCAGGGTGCAGGGCTTTCAGAAGAACTCTAAACCCTGCTCCCTTATGCCCTAACTCTCGATGAACATGCCCTGATTCCTTAAACCACTTCGAAACCCTTCAACCCCGAAGCCGTAAAACTTCAAGCATGCAAATCTACCAAATTGACCTGAAACCCATGGTTTAGGCTTCAGGGTTCAGAGTTTAGGGTTATAGCTGCTTTCCTCAAATATAAAACCCTAAGCTGCAGGAGTCCCGTGTCGAGCGGTTGAGGGTTTCGGGTTTAGGGTATGATTACGACATCGGCCTTATTGGTGGTCTTTGCTATTGCTCTTACTCATTAGTTTAGTACTGCTGATCTCTACCAGTAACAAAGAAGATGCATCACCTTAGGTGCCCTGAGCTATGGATGGCATCCGTTAGCCGTGCTACTTCCCTGAAAATACTGCGGCTGTGTGCTTACTTACGCTTGACTGTTATTCTCGTTGCTATACTGGTTTCTGCTATCAGTACGCTCATGCTCCTTCTCACGATGCCATGACTCTACTTACAGTACTACTCTAGTTCCCATGACAACTACCATTGCGAATCTGTTTCAACTATGGCTGATGCTGACCTCCGCTCCCTCCTTGGAAGGTCAAGCAACCAGTCACTGATGTTTGCTCACGGCCGCTGAACTCTAAGTCCGAAACTAAAGATTCAACTTACTCTAAGTGAACACACAAAATCCCAAACCACAAAATCTGGACGCCAAACACTTCTTACCTGAACTCCGCAGCTTTCATGACACTGTCCAGATCCCCGCCCCCCCGGCCGATTCCCCAGGCCAGGCCCTAAATCATACCTTTGGTTAGTAGGGAAATGGAAGAATGGTAGTAATAGTAGCAAAAATTGTACCCCATTCCTCCATTCCCTACTTGGAGGTTCATGGGTAGTTAGAAGTCCCCTAAGCAGGGTTATAAGTATAGTTACCTTACTTATAACTCCACTTATAACTACCCATGAACCTCCAAGTACTAACCAAAGGCAAGAAATCCCGAAGCACCGGGCCTCCTGGAGAGATCAGAGCCTTCAGGGACTTGGGCTTTCTGTCATCAGTGGTCAAATGTAGGGGCCTTAACCCCGGGTTTTGGTGTACATCATAATATATATTCGTAATGAAGAACCCTGAAGACTAGTGTTGGGACTTATTCCAGCTTCCATTATCTTCCAGAGTCTTTATTAATCCACAGAGTCCAGCACCCCTTAACTTGAATCGTCAGACCCTCTCAGTCTCACAATTGAACGGATAATCATGAAGCCACTTACGTTTGCAGAGTTGGCATTGCCTTCTTAGCACCAGGCATCTCTTTTGTAAGGCATATTGTGCCGTGTTGCCTTGTGCTCAGATTAGAGGGTTCTGGATCTTACATTTTGTTCTGCGCCACACGCTGTTTGCTTCTTCAATGTTGTCTCGCGGCATGCACTGTTTTGACTCGCATGGTCCATGTCCCACCCCCACCCTGCCGCTTCTGGAGCCTCCATGCGCAAAGCTACGCCGCATGAGTCTGCGTGCACTGCTGCCTTCTGATGTCAGGTGGGCTCGTCGTCCCTGATCCCGAGTTAGTACCTCTTTCAAAGCAACACCGATACCTGGAAAAGAAACATAAAGCCAAAACCATCAGCAGCCCTGCCAACCCAAAAGATGCAGCAATCATCATGGTGCATCGAGAGGCTTAAACCCCGGAGGCTTGGGTTTAGAGTTTAATCCTTAATGCTTGGGGTTACCCTAAACTTTGAATGCCAAAACCCTAAACCCTAAAAAACGTTAAACCCTCAAACCCTACACCCTAAACCCAAACCCCTCGAGTCAACTTGAACCCTGTATCCGGAAACCTTCACTCTAAACCCGCAAACCGAAACCCTAAACCCCCAGACCCTAATGTAGGAACCTGATTAAGAAACCTTGGGCCTTTATTAGGGTTCCCTATATGAATCCTACTATTTCGGGGTTATAGGCCCAGGGTTCCTTAATCAGGTTCCTACATTAGCTCTGAACCCTACACCGAAAACCTAAACACCAACACCGTTTGGGCCTTCAGGGGACGATCCAGCACCGACTCTGCCGCCCGGCGCAAAGCGTGGACCGGGCGGTCCGAGGCCAAGGCAATCTCGGCCCTGTTTTAGGCTTCGGGCTTAGGGGTTTAGGGGTTTAGGGGTAGGCCTGCGTTAGAGCGCTTAGTGTAGGGTTGAGGGTTTTAGAAGGCTTTCGAAAGCAGATCGAAACTATCCAAAACTATGTGTGCGAAAATCTGGATGTCAGCGGTGTCCCCCCACCCCTTGTTTTCAAGCAGTGTTGAAACAAGGCTTTTAAGACTTTGCCGGGCTTTATACTCCAGGCCTTTAAGAGTAGAGGCCTGGCTTTGAAAGGGACTGCAATAGGGGGTGTATAGTTTTTTGACATCATGCGTCGTTCCGAGCGGTCAACCACTGTCTGTGAGCAACCTAGCTATGCTTGAGCTCCGTGTGAAGGGCTTTTAACAGCTTTCCGGAGTGAGATTGCCGTTTTCACGGTAGAGGGACGCCAGCTTTGCACGGTTACCCTAAACCCTAAACCCTGAATCCCCAAAATCCCCAAAATCCCTTAGTTCAGTTGTTCTCAACTGCGGGAGATTTCCGGTCAGGGGAGCAGGGTGAAGTCCTGCACACGGTCGTGCAGAATATGGGGGCCTTAATAATTAGAATAGGGTTTTGTGGCACATTTTTCTATAACTATAATAGTATTGGTAATTGTTAAGGCCCCTATATGACGTGTCACATGTCACGAGTAGCGGAGATTCTGGCGAGCAGAAAGCAAATCTCAGTAGTCAGGGTTGTTTTTTTGCACAGCCGGCTGATTGCAAGATCCAGATTCGAAAGAAAGCGTAACCTGCGAACTCTGACTCCGCCCAATCCGTGACGAGTGCCTCTGCCCACTGAGCAAAGCCACGGTAAGGTTGAACATGGCCGCGCAGCCATGTGCTTACGGCCCAGAGGTGCTGGAGCAAAACGGCAGGCCGCAGATGAAGAGTCTGGATGTGATGGGATGTCGGGTTTAGGGTTTAGGGTTTAGGGTTCAGGGGCATCTTCTGTCTATATATTATATACGTGCTTTGACGACTCGGGTTCTTGGTACAGGGCCGCCTCATGCACAGCCTGAAAACTAAACCCTAAACCCGAAACCCTGATCCCTAACCCGGGAATCCGAGACCCTAGTCCGAAGCCTAAACACGAAATCCCATATCAAACAAACATCAACAAAACTTAAACCCTGAATCCTAAAAGCCTTAAGAACGAAATCCTGAAGCCTCAAACTCTAGATCCCACAACCTTACTAAAACCCTGAATTCCAAACCTTGAACCGGAAACCCTAAACCCTAAAGCCCAAGCCCTGAAGACCTACCTTCGAGACCTTAAACCCCGAACTCCAAACCTTGAAGTTCAAAACCCTGGAACCCTAGATGTCAATTAATATCAGCCTCGAGCTCTAAACCTCAAACCCTTCACCCGAAAGCCCAAAACCCTGCGTAAAACTACAACTTAGCTTTGTAAAGTTCCCTAAACCCTACATCTTTACCCCTAAATCCTAAACCCCTGAACCCTAAACCCTAAACCCTAAACCCTACATCTTAAACCCTAAACCCGAAACCCGAAGAACCCTAAACCCTGAAACCTACATCTTAAACCCCAAACCCGAAACCCGAAGAACCAAACCCAGTTGGCAAAAGGCATCCTGAGCCAGAAGCCCGAAGGTCTCATCGGCGTCTCCGGCCTTGTCACCTTCAGATCCGGTTGAGGGCTTCGGGTTTAGGATATAGGGTTTAAGGATATAGGGTTTTAGTGTTTAGGGATATAGGGTTTTAGGGTTTAAGGATATAGGGCTTTAGGGTTTAAGGATATAGGGTTTTAGGGTTTAAGGGTTTAGGGTTCAGGGTTTTTAGGGTTTAAGATGTAGGGTTCAGGGTTCAGGGTTCAGGGTTTAGGGTTTAGAGCTTAGGGTTTAGGACTTAGGAGTTTAGGGGTTTGGGGTTTCGGATTCGGGAGTTCAGGGCTTGGGGTTGAGGATTTAGGAGTTCACAGGTTTAGGGTTTGGGGTTTGGGGTTTAGGACTTCAGGGGTTTGGGGTTTAGGCCTTTCGGGTTTGGGGTATTAGGGTTTAGGTTTAGACTGCAGGATTGAGGCTTCAGGCTTTGGTGGGTTTGGGCTTTAGGTTAAGCGCTTTAGGGTTTAAGGTTCTAGGTTCTACAGTGAACCCCAGAAAGTTGGAACATGGGTTTAGGAAGATTCGTGCTAGGATCCCCTATACTTTACCTTAAGGGCATGAGGAGAATGATGTTCCAACTTTCTGGCTTCTACTTTATGGTCATACCATCTGCGACCGGGGTGCCATTGAGCGCCCAGTAAGCGTAGTCCAGGTCATGCTCTTGCCTGCTTGCACATGCAGATCTATGATCTTGGCCTATGTGCGGCCCTGCATCCTGAAGCCGGGGGGCATGTACCGCAAGATGTGGCTGAGCCAGAGCACTTCTCCGACCTCTCAAGATCAAGCGGGTTCTTTAGATGGACCATTTGGAATACTGAACGGCCTCCGCAGACCAGCCGTCCGAAATCCAGTAGCCGTTTGTTCCAAACTCTCCCAGCCACACTGGCGCCTCCTTGGCAGCTCTTACTTGATGCATGCCCCATGCTCGAAATATGTCCCAACAGCTATCAAGTCTGAGCAGACCACGCCATTCAGCAGGAAGCCTTGGCAGACAGGATGGAGCGGTTCTGGGATTGTATTAGAGTATATTATAGTATGTTATTATAGCATATTATAGTATATTATGCTTCGGAAGGAACAGACACAAGTAATGCGCAGCCAAGGCGCCCCAGCGACTGTCCAGCTTGCTACGAAAGGCGGAGTAAGAGACGGTCCTCGGTAGTATCACAGCAAACTCTACAACTTAAACCCACGTGGATTTTGGGTTTTTTTGCTTTTTTTTTGCGCCCCGCGTCCCATCTTTCTCAGATCTTCCCAAATTGCTTTAGGAATATACCTTGAATTTCGCGAGGATCCCAAAAAGCGCTTCAAGGTATAATCTCTTGTTGAGGGGACTTTGGAAGATCTGGGTAACCCTACACCCCAAAACTCTGAATTCCTAAACCCTAAACTAAAGCCCAAATCCTAAACCATTTGAAACCTTGAATTCCTAAACCCCTAACCCTAAACCCGCTGAATTCCTAAACCCCTAAACCCCCTGAGGCCGGGAGGCCAAGAGCTCAGCAAGAAAGCGCCGGCGCTGAGAGCAAGCAGAATCTTGCTGGAGGGCGGCCCTGCCAAATGTTAGGGTTTAGGGGTTTAGGGGTTTAGAGGGTTTAGGGTTTAGGGTTTAGGGGTTAGGGGTTTAGGGGTTTAGGGGTTTAGGGGTTTAGGGGTTTAGGGGTTTAGGGGTTTAGGGGTTTAGGGGTTGAGGGGTTTGGAGTTTAGAGTTTAGTGTAGGTCGTTCCTGCATCGTTGAGTAGAGGTGTGCGTGCGATGTGCGGATGCAAACGGAAGCGCGCAAACATGCGCATGCAGGCATAAGCATATGGACCATGTGTGTACAGATATGCATGCATGGCGGGTACACAGACACGTCAATAACAGCACATGATGACTGTGTATGCATATCTGTACACCCGCAAAGGTACATCACCAATGTAAACATGCACATGACGCCGTAGGTGTAGAAACAGACAGAGTTTGTCTGCCCATGTAATTAGAACTGCAAGTAAATGAACACAGACAAATAACTACACATCGACGTACATGTTTTGAAAGTACGTCTGCTCCATCAAGGCTCGCGAAGCAATGTCTCGCAAAGCCACGGGGTCAAAACGGCCCGGGCCCCTAAGAGAAACACATGTCAACCCTGAACCTGCAAAACAATTGCCATCATGGGCAACGACGACGTCCACCGTCCATACTGCTCTTACTTATCACCAAAATACTACTTGTAGCATGTGAAACTGGCTTGCGCGAGCGTCAACCCGAACCCTGAACCCTCCGCGTGAAACCCCAACGTATACCCTACACCAGCAGCCATGAATCCCCAACCTAAATGATCTAAAACCCACAATGAACCCTAAGCCCAGAAAACGTATCCCGAAAATTCCCCTGACCCTACTCTCGCGCACTGCCTCCGCAAGAACGTCCCAAGCGTGATTGTGCCTCCTTGTCGTAGGCTGGCACCGGGCCTGAGACTTCGGTGTTCACATTCGGCCAGTTTGCAGGGGGAACTGGGGGGTTCGGGGTTTAGGGGTTTAGGGGTTTAGAGGGTTTAGGGTTTAGCCTTCAGACCCAGCGTCCTGCCGCAGACCAGCGGGTGGGGCGCGCATCGTTTTTTACGAGGTTTTGTGGTTGCAGAGGCACGGAATCGATGGGGCCTCCGGTATTTTG
>BGNK01000797.1:20328-49479 GCA_003297005.1 Symbiodinium sp. clade A Y106 | reverse complement strand
CACATCCACTGTCCCAGCATCCATGGCCCAAGGATGATAGCGTCCGTGCTACCAGCACATACACTGTCGCAGCATCCATGGCCCAAGGATGATAATGTCCGTGCTACCAGCACATCCACATGGCCCCAGGATGATAACGTCCGTGCTACCAGCGCATCCACTGTCGCAGCATCCATGGCCCCAGGATGATAACGTCGGTGCTACCAGCACATCCAATGTCGCAGCATCCATGACGATNTGATAACGTCCGTGCTACCAGCGCATCCACTGTCGCAGCATCCATGGCCCCAGGATGATAACGTCGGTGCTACCAGCACATCCAATGTCGCAGCATCCATGACGATGATGACGAGCATGTTGGGTCTGACTGCACTACTCTTAACCATCTGAGCCTTGAAACATTGTTTTCAGTCCCAAATAATAAATTTCGAAAAGCGTTTCGCACGAGAGGGTCTCAACTTGGTCCGTGTTTTAACANTTGTACTTGGCGAACAACGAATCCACTGTAAATTACGGTGTAATCCTCACTTGCAGCATCATGATCGACGAGTGGGGCGCGGCATAACGAAGGGACTGAACGGGGTTTAGGGTTTGGGGGTTTAGGGGGTTCGGGGTTTAGGGTTTAGGGTTTAGGGAATTGGGATTCCAGGTTGAAGGGTCGGTTGTGAAGACTTTCAAAAGCTAGCACTTCTTGGGAGTGAAGTGGAAGCCTCTCTGGAGGCCGTCGGAGCTGCCCAAATCAAGGGCAATGAAACCGGGAAGTTCACAAGCCATTTAGCCTGAAACCTGAGGATACCTATGTCTGCTGGAAGTGCCTAAACCCTAAACTTAGCCCTAAACCCGAATGCAAAGCCCCACACGGCGGAAACAACTGAGGATCCATCTCGTCTTGACGGATTTCCCTCTGCAAAGGCGCCAGAGGACCTGTGCCGCCCAGCCCAAGGAGAGCCTCCGGAGGCTTCTGCTCACTTCTATCTACCTATCTGTCTATCTATAGGTCTATCTATATATCTATAGAGAGAGAGAGAGTGAGTCTATCTATATAGAGAGAGATAGACATATATTTCTATATACATATATATATATCTCTCTCTCTCTGCTGCTTCGGGCTGTGGACAATTGAGGGTTTGGGGACTTTGCAGTGGGGTTTGGGCTTTAAGATTCTCGTCTTTTTGAGATTGATGTGGAGGCTGTTTGACTACTGACCATCGTGATGGTGGCGAGGATGCTGCTGGACAGACGTACGGTTGATAACATAAATCCCTAAACTATGGGAATTATGGTCTCTTCCTTATTATGGGTAATGCAGGATTTATATCATCAACTTACGAACACTCTGCTGGCACAAAAAAGCTTAGCGATACACGTGCTCAAGAAGGCCAGGGCGCCAATAGAGCAGCCAGGCTCGGAAGAAGTTTACGTGATACCAGCAGTAGTCGTGGGCCTCATAGACCACACCTTGGATGTACTATAATCTACTATAAAATACTATAAAATACTATAAAATACTATAATATACTATAATATTATAATTATACATAAACCCTAAACACCAAACCACAAGAGCCGGCCCTAAAGATGCTCGGGACAAAATCTCTGCCGAGCCACGGCCACGCAGTAGCGGCTCGCGGTGAAGCGGTCTCTGGCGAACCCCGCGCAGGTCCGTGGAGAAGTCAAGGCCCTGACAGAGAATACCTACCTTTGGTTAGTAGGGAATGGAAGAATGGTAGTAATAGTAGTTATCATTGTACCCCATTCCTCCATTCCCTACTAACCAAAGGTAAGAATAGTCCACGACTAGTCTCCTGTACCTATGCCTTTTCTTCCCGTGGTGGTCGGCAGCTGTGCCAGTGCTGTTGGTACTGTTCTTGTTACTGGCGAGCCTGGTACTATTGCTTCTACTCTTGCTGCAATTCATCCTCACGAAGCACACAGGCTCCGCACCTTTGGCGCAGATATCAGATCACACCCCTGCCTCGACCACAATCAAAGCATCCGACTTCTCCTCGGGACAGGCAGCTCCTATGCGCAGCAGACACAGGAACCCCAGCCATGAACAACTTTTAAGTGAGAAGCGTGAATAGCTGAAAACACCATAACGGCACACTCATGTAGCGGTACTTGTCTTTCTGACTCTCGTGACTTCTCGTCATTTGTTCCCCAAGTCCTGTAGAACAGCTGCACCTGCGCGAAGAGCCGCATCGCCCCAGTCGCCTTTTCCGCCGCCCGAAAGGCCCCACTGCGGCCAGAATCGGTAGCCTCTGCAACGAGTCGCCACTGGATCTGCTTCCGCGATGGGACGTTAAGATAGATTGATGGATTGATAGTTGGAGAGATAGGTATATGGATAGATAGATGGACGGATGTATAGGCTAACAGAAAGAGTTAGATGGATGCTTAGATGGATGGTTAGATAGATAGGCTTACTTTTGTATTTGCATCTTTTTGTTTAAGTTTTTTACGTATATGTCTACATAATCAACTGCAAAATACCTTATACACAACCTTTTGTCGACGAACATGTCTATATCTACAGCTGTATCTATTTCTGTCTATGTATATATGCACATAGGCATCATAGGTACATTGTACATAATAAGCAGATGCATACACAGATGCATGCGTGCATGCATGCATCCAGCATCCATACATGCATACATCCATACATCCATGCATCCATACATCCATCCATACATACATATATCCATCCATACATAATACATACATACATACATACATACATACATACATATATATATACATACATACCTTCATATTATGTGTATTACATGCCCTGCCTTGTGGGTAGAGGCCCAGGCTCCAGGCCACAGGTGCAGGAATTCCACGCAGCTCATTGCGGAGGTCGAAGCCCACGACGTAAGGCTCCTCCCTGTAGCGCCTGGGCCACAGATGAGGTTCAGGCTTCAGGATTTAGGATTCAAGCTGTAGTGCCTGGGATCCCGTTCAGAGGGTTCCGGATCATGATTGGGCAAATGATCTTTAAGGCCACGTTAGAGCGATTGAGATGATGCTGGTGATGATGATAGCGATAATGTCGATCGTGATAGTGCTGGCGACAGCGATGGCGACTGCCATGGCGGCGATGGAGCCAGTCATAGTAATGGCGCTGACGGAGATGATAGCCATCGTTATGCTGCTCGAAACTTCAGATCAAGGACAGTATTTGGACTCCAGCACAGCTCTCTCTTGCAGATGCCTTGCCAGCAGGCGAAGTGACTGCAGCCAATCTTCCTCCGAGTACTCCTGCTGGAGGCATCACTGCTGTTCTCAGTCGCAACCGCCATAAACATACTGCCACAGCCTGTGAAAAGCCATCTGACGGTCCTGGCTGTACCACAGTCCCTCCCCGTCATCCTCGCTGCAGCACCACATGGCCTTCCCCTGCCAGGCTCTGTGTAAAAACACGTCTGTCCGCTGAGTCGCAATCCTAGGGAATCACGATGATTACAAGTCGAAGAAAAGACGAACAAGCACAGCGGAGCCTGGTGGTTGTTCAGCACCACCATGATGCGGGCGTCCACGAGTGCTTTCACCGTGGCATCGAAAATTGCCAGCGCAGTCATGTTCCTGAATTCAACGAGAGACACTTGTGATGGTGATGGTGATGACAGCGATGATGATGATGATGACCGTGATGTGGATGGCCGTAATTTTTGGCGACCCTAAACTCTAAACCCAAGGGCCGGTATGCAGGGTGCTGTGCCTAGCTAGATGTATGTAAAAAGCACAGCATCAAAAACATCAACATAACATATCATAACATAGCAACACACAACATAACATCATACACACAACATAAAAGAACATATCAGAACTGAACAGCATGCGACACAATACAATACAACTGTTATCATAATATGACGGAACATAGTACAATACAATGCGCCAGGCTGTATAGTCATGTGGCCTGACGGAGTACAATAGAATGGGCAATGCAAAATCACGTAACCCAACGTGACATAACAGAATGCAATGCACTGTACGTCATGTAATGCCATCCAACACAAATATAACACAACATAGGAGTTAAGACTGGGACAAGCGTCTCCTTCCGGTCTGTCTGTCAAAGTCCTACGAGATTCCTTACAAAACACTCAGCGGTTGCCCAAGACCGAATGTGTAGGATGTCCCGGGGCGGTTGGCACGTTCCTCCGTCTGCGGCTTCACAAAAATGCCTTTGGCGAAGAAGCATCTCAAACATGCCCATGGTTGGGGCGCCTGCGGAATTCAACCGATCACATCTTCCTGCAAATACCCCATTCAAATCAAAAACTCTCTTAACCACCAACAAACCAAGTTTCTATCAGACCCACGGCACTTCTTCAATCCCGCACCCGGTGGTATAGTAAGGTGCCCTAATGCACGAGAACCATCTTTCCAAGTCTCTGCAGGTCCGGATTGGCGAGGATGGCCGCATCTCGCGGCCTGGCTTGCAGCTTGCGGCTCTCGAAGTTGCTTTGGGCTTTGGGGCTTAAGATTTTGAGGTTGAGCCTAGGAAGGAGGGAGCGATGATGTTGTCCGGGCTTGGGGGCTTGGGAAGCTTTAGGACATTGCTGCGCTTCATCTTAAGATCTTCTGCTGAAGTAAGCATCAGGTTGGGCACTCCAAGACAACTCCCGTCCTAGATTCAGAGTGGCAAGCCTGGCATCTGGACGTCGGAGATGCATCTCCAGCGAGTAGGGCAAGCGCACACAGTTGAAGCCAAGCACCTCATGCCCCAAGGCTACGTCATCTGTCCAAAACAAAACTTCAGGTCATGCCCAGGGCCACTGCATGGATCGAGCGAACGAGGGAAGAAAGCGGCTGCTTGTGCAATCCACCTGCGCATGTGGACGCTTCCTGCTGCGACCGCCGGCTTCAATCTCTCGGCCTACCACCAGTTCATGCATGTGTGCCCCGTACCTTAAGGTTGGGCAAAATCTGGTAAAGTGCAGCTCGAACTCATGACAATCTGCAGACAGGCGGTACTGCCGCCTCCCACCTTAAACTCAGCCCTGGGCCAATTCACGCAGCGAAGCCGTACCCCGTATCCGAGCCGATCGATGATTCGCGACCCGCGAGTGGCCAATGGCAGCCTGGGCGGCTCCAGCCGAGAGTCCTGGCAGACTCTGCTCCGATGTCGGGCACATTTACTTGCTATTATTTTTGATATTTTTGTCTATCTGTACATTGGGTGGGATATGGGTATATACACACATATATAACGTGTGTATATATATATATAGGCACGGAATATTATGCCATGTCCCTACTGCGAAATGTTGCATCCCGTGGTACTGCAAATCTGTGGTTTTCTCATAGTGTGCTGCACCTTGCACTGCTGCACGTCACCTTGTGCTCTGTTCTACGATGGCCTGAAACAGCCTACTGTGTCCAAGTATGCTTTGTCATGCTCTAGCTTCTCGCACAACGCTGCACTCCATTATGGAGTCCTCCGCTATCTTGCTTCATGGTCCAGCGTGCATTGAGATATTGCATCCTGCTCTCTTGATTGTCTTTGCGTGCGTTGTGCTTAACCGAAAGAAAGACTGATAATTCGAGTCCTATCATGCTGCCTGCTACTTGGTGTCATGGTGTTTTGCTGTATGCTGAATGGTGTCTTATAACTACACCCTGCCGTGCTGTCCTGTCGAGTATTGGGGCGATTCTTGCTTCCTGTGCGATGTTATGTGCTACAGAAGGTGGAACCATGTTAGGCGACCCATACATTTTTCATGTCATGTGCTCTGCTAAATACCTGAAGTATGCTGTCATGCTTGAGGAGGAAGGTTAATCTTCAACATTGAATTGCCGTGTGCATATTTACGAACAAGCCTATCTTTTGCTTCGTTCGCGCAGAACTGAATAAATTGCGCGTATTTGCCCCTGACCTTCGTGCATCTCCGATAACTATACGGCTACAGTGCAAACTCTAACTGCCAAAGAAAAACAAGATGATATACAGTACATTCTAGTATAATACAATATGATATACTTTATATATATATATATACATAGAGCAAGTCGGAAGACTGGTCCTGCTCCTTCACAGTCGCCAGCGCAGGAACTGGGCATCAGAAAATCAAACATCTCGGTTCTGACTTGAGCGCACATGCTTCCGGGATTACAGTGCAGGGTTCAGGGTTTACCAATTACAAACGTTCAAAACCTCAACCGCTAAACTCCTAAACCCACGTGAGTCAACCGGCCTTCGTTTCTTTGTGCCGCCAGAGCCAAAACGTAGCCCCCGTATTGCCTCGGAGAGCTACTTCCGTCAGTATTGTGGAACTCCACTATGTGGTTTGACTTTGGGTTTTGCTTGTTGAACACCCGTTTCGGTCCGCCAGGCATCGAAATCAGTTTCCTGCGGCGTTCAGGCAAGCACTAGTTCAAGAACACGTTTAAGCTGCGAAACATTGACGTACCGTGTTAAACTTCTTTACTCTGTCGGATGTTGCCAGAACAGACCAAAGCCTCCATTTGGGTAGTTGTCAAAATTATGGTCCCTTTTGGGATCCCTAGTATAATACGGCACCTATTATTTAGGGTACTCAAAAAGGGACCGTAATTTTGACAACCACCCATTTAGGCAAACCTCGCTCAATTGCAACGCTTCTCCTAAGATCCGAACCCATGCACCTGGCTTAACTGTCGCGAATCTCTGCAGGCCTGCTATCCAAGACTTTCTACAACTCCATACAAACCCTTGAGCGCTAAGATTCGCATGAAACCCTAAACCCTAAAACCCTAAACCCTAAACCCTGAGCCCTGCACTCTGCGGCGAAGCCAATGCCCAGTGGAATGGCCAGGAACCTCACCAAGGGTCCGACGAAGCGCCTTTGGAGACCGCAAGACTCAGGTAACGTAAGGGCCTTTATGATCAGAATAGGGTTTTGGGGCCCATTAGAGTACGAGCACAATAAGGAGCCCCCAAAATAGTATTGGTAGTTATTAAGGCCCCTATATTAGCACTTTCACTTTTTACGGAATGTAACAGAACGTAGTGTAGCTGCACAATCACATTTTTGCAGGCACAAAGAGCTGCAAGATCTTGCTCTGAGTGTTGAAATCTCAATGCTTAGCATGCATCAGCCGAGAGACCATGCAGCGAAGACCAGCCTGCACCACAAGCTTGCGCTGAGCAGAATCGCAGGGCTCAGAAATCCGGGATTTGAGTCTTTCGCGAGTTCAGGGTTTGAAGCGTTGTGGGGGTTATTTTAGGGTAACATAGGGGCCTTAATAATTAGACTTGTGTTTAGGGGCCCATTATACCATAACTATAACAAGGAACCAAAAATAGTATCTTTAAATATTGGGGCCCCTAAATTAACACACGCAGCTCGGTGCCTTCTGCAGTTGTGCTGCAGAGACCTGGCCCTCGAAGGGCATGGGAACGGCATCACGGTGGCTCCGGGGCCGGGCCATGGCTGCTCAAAAAAGGGTTTGGGGTTTAGGGCTGAAGGTTTATGGGCTTAGGGTAGGAATTCGGAGTCTTCTTTGATCACAAAGACGAGCATCGAAGATGTCGTCACTGGTGTTCCGCATTGAGTGTCAAAGCAGCCGAAGCATCAGAGGGAAAGCACGGAAACATGATGCTTTTGTCACGTCTGAGTTGTTAAAGGCTGGAGCCAGACTCGTACGGCTTCATCTGAGTTATGTTGACGCTGCCCTTGGCTTCTGTCTGCCCTCCGGGCCTTCTCTTTGAGCAACAAGTTCTGTGGCCTCAGTCGATTGCAGCGGAAATCCGACATCTCCCGAAATCATGCTTCACGGTGACGACGCCGCACAAGAACAGCCCGGATAGGGGTTTGCTTGCAAAAGTTCTGAGGCTGCAACTGCACGTTCGACACCGCCACATTTTCCTCCATGCTGTGTAGGGGACAAACTCCGCTCCGACGGGCTCTTCTTGGGCCACGCTACACTCTTGAAGTGATTTACTGTGGCAACCTGCAGTTGCATCGTAGCTGGCTAGCAGAACCTGAGTACCCAAGCCTGCCCTCTTTCAACCGACCGAACCAAAGCTATCGCGCCTTGTTTTGCTGCGAGCTTTATGAGATCATTCTGTGTTTTAGGTTTAGGGTCATATTGGGCAGTGATCTGCTGCATGCAATCAGGGTATGTTACGGCATGCTATATCCACAGCACTAAGCTCAAATCGAACCTGAGATCGACGAGATGTTGAATATTTGCTTGTTCGGATGTGATATAAGAGCTTGTCCTTAGCCTCATTGCATGTTATACTAGGCTGTGCTGTGCTGGCCCTGGCCTGATATGTCATCTTCTATATGAGTGGTTGTCAAAATTATGGTCCCTTTTTGGGTCCCTAATATAATACGGCACCTATTATTTAGGGTACCCAAAAAGGGACCCCTATTTTGACAACTCCCCGTATAGCGTGGTGCATGATGGAATGTCAGTCTACAGCACGCTACCCGTGTTTGATCGCGGAAGATCAACTTGCACCACCTGCTATGATGCCGCACGGCGGTTCGACACTGTCTGTTAAGCTGCTTGCAGCCAGCTTACGCTAGTTCTGCAGTATTCTGGTTGTAGTATTGACAAGTTTGTTCTGAGGATTGCTACTGTTCTGCGTGATTGAAGTGTATTGTGATGCTTCTGTGCATTAGCCGCCATTAGCCGTTCTATGCCTTACTGTGTCGTACCATGTTGCCCCATACTCTATGATTGCTACTTTGCTGTGTCATATCCATGCACTATCTGTACCCGCATTGTTTTGGTTTCATCACACACCGTATGCGTTGAACTGACTTTGGACTTATTAATGTGCCCACATATGTGACGATTTACACATTAACGAATGTTTTTCGTAATCTCAGTGAGAGTTTTGACGCAATGGCATCCTGCAGTGTCTTAAATTTGCGTTTTGGTATATTCTAGTTGATACCGTGCAAAGTAGCATTCTGTCTTACTTCACAGTATACTCGGTGGTGACCCAGTGCGTTGCGTCCTGATCTTGCTGTTAAGTTGCCCTGTTGGTTGCAGCACTGTTAACCTGCTGAAATCTGTTGGCAGGACGTTGTTGTTGTACATCCTGTCTTCGAAAAGCTCTCGGTCTGAAATCGATAGCATACCGTGGGTCCTTCTGGCTCGCTGCATCTCTGCGGCAAGCTGCCCGAATTTCGTGCTGCTCCAGCGGCCTTGTCATTGTTTGGTGATCACGGTTCCCGGTGTCTGCTACGAGGCTTCGATCATTGAGACATGAGGGTCTCGCATGCTAGGAATGTAGAACAGCAGGATACTGGAGCCATAAACCCTGAAGCCTAAGCCTAGCCCCTTAACACCCTGACCACTAGATTCTAAAATGGAACAACCCCAGACCGTCCTACACACTATTGAGGGTTTGAACTTATGGCTGCTTTCCTATGCTGCCCACTCTGAAGTTAAAGCTGTATCACCACTCTGCACCCAAAGGGCCGATATCTCATCCCTAAACTCTAAAGCCCTGAACCCCTAAACTCTAAACCCTAAACCCCTACACCCCTAAACCCTTAAACCCTAAACATTAAACCCTTAAACCCCTCAACCTTAAGCACGAAACCCTAAACCCTAGACCCCTAAACCCTTAAACCCATGAAAAGCTTACCGAACAATGCAGCCCGGGGCCTGGTATGTCTTTGGCCGTACTGTGGCTGGCCCAGTCGGATCTCCCCCACAAGCCTGCAGAAGGAAAGAGCCCAGAACAAGGAACTATACATATACTATATCCTACATAGTGCTCTATATTGTGTATACTATGTACTATATTACACTATATGCTATATAGTACTATATATTATATACTACTATATACTATATACTACTATATACTATAGACTACGATATAACCCTCCTCCGGGTGAGGTTGCCCGCAGTGTTGGGTTTCTTCCCGCTACTCGGAGGGCACACTGATTTGTGACCAGCTTTGAAGGGGGTGGCAGAGTTTTGCCATTGGTGGAGGGGGCCTCTTTTGTGCTGGAAATGGTGGAGGTGGATGAGGCCGTGATGTGAGTAGCTTCGGGTGCGCACAGGTCGGGGTGGGCACTTAGTATCTGCAGAGGGACCTGTGGAGAAACGTGTTTGCCGTTATAGGCTCTCGACTGGCGCACTGCCATAAGTGGAGGTGACGGTGTTTGCTTGGCTTAGTACCCTGAAAGGTGACCTCCGGGGGAAGAGCCGCACTGAACGAAGTTATCGCGCGGATGGCAAGCTGTCTTGCCCTGATGCCGGCCAGCCGGGCAGTACTCTGCTCAGTGGGTGCACGTGGCGGGCCTGCCTAGTGGTCCCTTTGTTCGGAAGCAAACACGCCCTCGTGCTTAATCGTTGTTGGCTGTTGTTGTCTGTCGTTGCGTTGTGTTGTTGTGGCTGACACTTTAAGCCTTCGCGCTGGAGGTGTCGCCAATTTGTTAGGCCAGGCATGCGTCTTCGGCCAGACACATGCCTCGGTCGATGCTCACTCACTCACTCACTCACTCACTAGACCACGATATAACTATATACTTTATACTACTGTATATTATAGACTATTACTGCTACATACTATATACTACTAGATACTATATACTACGACATACCATATACCACATATACACGAGACTATACACTATATACTATACTCCATATACTATGTACTATATACTTTATTCTATATACTACTGTACTACTATACTGCTATACTACTATACTACATACTATATACTATCTACTATATAATATATACAAAAGACTATATACTATATATTATATAACAAAATATACTATATGTTAGATATGAGAAGAAGCTGCCGAGCAATGTAATGTGCCTCCGCACAGAACCTGCACGAGGAGCCGACACGAAGGTGGTTGCCTTCCGAGAAGAGCTGAGCCAGGCGCAACTAAAGGCAGTGCTAGGGGAGGTGCAACGCAGAGACAATGCCGCCTTCTTCGGCTCCTCAAGGGGTGTTGTGGCTGCCTGGGAGGAACATGAGGACCCAAGCAGAACCGTGTGCAGACCAGCCAGGTCAACGGCATTGGCAGCCGCGACTGCAAGCGCCTCGATGTGGCGGCGCCTCAGCATGCGACAAGTACCGTCAGCCATCCAACCCTACATCCTGACTGCCCACACCGCTTGCTGTACTTGGCGAAGGACCGGTCCTCGCCTCAGTCATCGCAAGTCGTGTCGAAGGCTGAAGCCTATCACTTTCTGCGGAGCCGAGGTCACTACGCGCAGCCGCCAGGGCTTTCCTGGCCTGCCTGGACACAAATGGGGGAATTGGAAGCTTACCCTCCAAAATGGAGCAGCTGCAGGCTTCATGTTGGCATCTCTGCTATCACAGATGGCTCTGATCCCCGAACCACGAAAACCAAACTGAAAGTCGAAATCTCAAACCCTGAACCCCGATTCCTAAATC
Organism: Symbiodinium sp. clade A Y106; assembly: GCA_003297005.1. Lineage (NCBI taxonomy): Eukaryota > Dinophyceae > Suessiales > Symbiodiniaceae > Symbiodinium > Symbiodinium sp. clade A. The sequence goes on along the minus strand of BGNK01000797.1, from coordinate 38,092 downwards.
ATGCATTGCCATGCATCTCAAACCACTATATACTACATACTATATACTATCTACTATATAATATAAACAAAAGACTATGTACTATATATATATATATTATATAACAAAATTAAGCCGAACTGAAACCCGAAGGCCTTGCCCGCCAGTTGCATTGCAGCTGCAAGGCCGCATCCTCCGAGGTATTTTCGCAAGTCCATCGGATTTCGGGACTATAGGGTTTTGGGGTTTTAGGGTTTAGGGTTTAGGGGTTGGGATTTAGGGTGTAGGGTTTAGGGCGTAGGATCTAGGGTGTAGGATTTAGGGTTTAGGGACTCTCGTGCGGACCTGTGGGGGTCCCCTGAAGCCTCGGTCCCGGCCTTGGTTTTAGAGCCTTACCCCTGACCTACCCTGAGAGCCCACCAAACGCTTCCGAGATTTGCGATGCTTTAGGGTTTAGGGTTTAGGGTTTTGGGTTTGGGGTTTAGGGTTTAGGCCCTACACGCGAAACTCCTAAACAGTAAAGGCCCTGAAGCCTACATTGGCACCTCCTTGACGGCAGCCCGAGCCCGCGCCGCAACCTCTCCAGGGTTCACAATGCCAACCCCAAGCCTTAAATCCTGCCGCCCTTTTTCGGAGGGCCTTTTTCAGATTTGCAGAGGGTTCTAGACCTTAAAGATTGAAACGCTGCAAGCATAATGATAATAAAACTCATAATAACAATAAAATAGTAACAACCATATACTAAGAGTGATAACAAAAAATAAATTTAGTAGTAGCAACAATAACAATAAATGGAAGTAGGTGCAGCCTTTGCAGCAGCCGCTCGTTCTGCCGCCTGCCGCTCGGCCTGCGGCAAGATGGGCGCTGGACGCGGCTCACTCAGAGAGCCCAATACCCCTTAAGGAATATCTAGGGTTCCTTATAAGATGCTTTAGGATTTAGGGCTTCTTGTAGGAATTGGGGTTTAGGGAGCCCATCGACGCAACAGACAAGATGATCTTCTCCAGGTTCCACATGGTTCTGAGTCTGACTGTGTGTTTGTATGTGCAAGATACACACAAACATACAAAGAAAGAAAAAAAGAAACAAACAAAGATACATACATACCCAAGTACCTACATACATACATACACACATACACAGACACACATACATACACATGTATGTACACTCAAGTGCCAAGCAGGAGCACCACCACCCATGCGAGGGTGCGAACCTGATGTCGCGCTCGCTCAGCTGCAAGCCGAGAAGCCTAGGGTTTAGGGCTCAGGGTTTTTCACATTGCAAGGAAGCTGCTTCTAGGCGCCCGAGAAAAAGCTCCCCGAAAGACCAACTAGTGAACCCACTTCATCATCGTGAGAACATTCTGCTACGACTGCTGCCTTGCACGCTCATACTGCTGCTGCTGCGACGGTTGCTGCTGCCTTTACCCCACCACCACAAAAGCGCTGAAGACTGTGAGCGTGTCATGGCTGCTGTTGTCAGTATCACGGTCTCCAAGGCTAAAACCTGCAAGGGAGGCAGCCGGGGTTCTCACGAGCCGTCGTCCGGCGCAACCTCTGGCAAAAGCCTGGCATCACAGCTCGGCTTTGGGTTTGGGGGCTTAGGGGTTGAGGGGTTTTGGGTTTGGGGGTTTAGGGTTTAATCGAAAGGGCTGTACAGCACAAAATGTCCGAGCGAAGCATCACAAAACACATCATGCCATTCAAAACATAGCTAAGGATGTGGTGGGCCCTTGTAATACAAATACATTTAAATAAACATGATATAATGGGGAAAGGTGGGGACATTACCACGCACGATGGTACAAGTCACGATGAAACAGCAAATGTCAAGATTCAAAACATACCCAGAGCTACACAAGATGTCATTGAGTAACCTGAGGCAAACTTCAGACACCTACGGTCTTGAGAAGATGGCACGGTATAGCATGCCAAGACATGGCACGGCATGGCGTGGCATGGAACAGCATTGTATAGCCCGGCCTTCTATGGTAGCAGTGGACTGCTCAGGGTGAAGACATCTTAATTTCGGCAGCGAATGAAGCGCATAATCGATCCCAAAACCCTACACCCAAAAACACAAACATACCCCAAGCCTAAGCCCTAAACACTAAACCCTGAACCCTAAACCGTAAACCCTGAACCGTAAACCCTAAGCCAGAGAGGCAGCCTGCAGTTTCTTCACACTGCAGCGCCGCCGTTGATAGGCGCGCCTCAGGCAGCCGCCCCAACTTTCACTGCCAGAACCGAGAAAGCCAGGGTTTAGCGGTTTAGGGTCTTAGGGTAGGATTTTTTGGGGGTTTTTTGGGTTTTTGTGGGGGGGGGGGGGGTNCGCAACTTTGCAGGGCGAAAACGGGAAAGGCTGGGTTTGGGGGGTTTGGGGGTTTGTGTTGGGTTTTTTGGGGGTTTTTTGGGGTTTTGGGGGGGGGGGGGGGGTTAGGACCGTAGGATTTAAAGGTTTCCCGTGTAGGATTTGGGATGTAGGGTTTACGTGTTGAGAGGAATGTGCCACCCAGCCAGTGTTTCAACGCTTAAGAATGGCATCTGCGTTGCCACCCCCTCTCTCATTTGATCGAGCACCCATCAGGTTCGCACAAACCTGCCAACAGAGAGCTGCCCACTCGATACGCGTGCCTGCGATCCCATGTTTCACTGGCGAGTTATCCTCAGGGCCCCACCGAGCGCGGTGACTTCTGAGTGCGGCGATGATGACGATGGACGCACGGAAGGATCTGGCGGATGACGGAAGCCACGTTCAGCATCGGGCAGCTGGGGGGTCTTCTCATGATGCTGAGACGCCACTACTACTCCAGAGAGTTCTACTCGCTACTCGCCGTAGCAGGCATCATGTAGCCGTACAGGACATGCATGGGAAACTCTTGCCGGGGACCTTCATTCTAAGCTATCCTTTCCGAGTCTTCAGTGTGAGCTCTCAAGCCGACGGCGTTTGAAACTATATGCCTCCCTACTCTGTCCGACGCAGAGGCGGATGCCTCGGGCCTCCACTCTGCCGTCTTGTCATGTGCTTAGCCGACACCTTCAACTTAAGGCTTTGGCTATTCTATCGAAGTGGCATCTCCACCGTTGTCCAGAATTGGCGCAGTGTTGCCACAATGCGTTTGTTGAACCAACCTAATTCCGTGCACACAATACTAGAACAAAGAGAGGAACAAGGCCAGCAACATGACACAGCATCCTCGTTGAAATCAATGTGCCTGCCCCAAAGCATACTACCGCACCCAACGCGAATTTACGGCCTTCAGGTAGCTCAAGGTAACTCGCCCTAGATTGCAAACTGCTTCCTTAAAGGTACTGCCTACTGCAAGACAAGCAGTGGTGGGGAAATGCTTATTTTCAGACAGCAATGGCAAGTGCAGTGAGAAACATGGATACAGCATGTTGAAACTGTATGATTTGTGAATTGGCAAACATGCGATCGGTTAACGACTTCACCTCGCTGTGGCTTTCGGCAGTCGCGCCTTCTGCTCTCAAACCATGCCAGCGCAGGTTCACGCATAAAAACCTGCTCGGAATAAGCAAATTCGGCACATGTTGCACTGCCACAGCAGATTCGATCGGATCGGGGCTTGCTCATTCTCACTCAACACCAACTCGTATCTTGCGGCTCTCAGATCACTGACCTTCAAAGATGTACACAGCTTCGTACAGCTAGCTTCGAGATGCACGCCTTGGTCAGGCCGATCCGCACGTCGTCACAGGAGACGCCGCCTGAGGCTGCGGCTGCCACCTGGGACTTGACTCGCAAGGATGCTTGCAGGCAGCTACATACATGCGTACAGAATGCCCTCCTGTCTCCATTCACTCATTCATTCATCCATCCATTCATTCATTCATTGAGTCAAAAAGCCTGCGTTGCAAAGTTAGTCCGAGCGCACAATACTCGCATATCATGCATACCAAAGACTCAACTGGCAGACAACCAGAGCTGGGCATGCCTCTTTATAGCACTATGCTCACCGTCTCAGTGGCGGTTGATTCCAACACGACCCAAGGCTGCCTTGGAGAAAGACATCCCACTCTGGAACAGAAGCGTCCTGAGCTCCGGTTTGATCTCTTCCATCAAGAAGTCTCCTACCGGCATGGTGATCCCGATATTGACCAGCCGGTCCAGCAAGCTTCTGATCACAGGTGCGTCGGGAGGCAGCTTGTCCGCAGCCAGGAGCAGCACGCAGGCAAGAAATTTATCCTGATTTACCCCTGCGCGGCTAAGAGCCAGCTCGATGTCAGATGCGGAGCAATACCCACATCCAGCGAACTCATTCTCAGAATAATCTGTCCCTTCAACCAGCTCTTGCAAGTATGCTTCTGCCAAGCTCCACACTAGCACTTTTGGCTCGAAGGGCAGAGTCGAGTGCACAATGAAGCTATAGCATCTTGCGTAACGCGCCCTCTCCAAGAAGGAACTCGTATGGGCTGCTCGTATGCCGCAGTGGTGGAACACTCTTTCGGCCTCTTGCACTAACTTCACGTCGTTCCTCGCTGCTGCTTCAACCAGGCTCGATGCCATGTCTGGAACCAATCTCCTGACAGTGTCGGACTCAAAGAAGAGCCCACTTGTCAACACTCGAAGCTGTGCTGTGGTTCCTGTGATGATGTTGGAGCAGAGGATAGAGTCAGCATCAGCCGGCTTGATCCCGGATGCTGAGAGCTTAGATCCAGCCAGCTTCATAATCGCAGATGCCTGGGCACTGTTCTGCTTGGCGAAGAACAACAGAAGCCGAGTCAGGGCATCATGCAAAGAAGGCGAAGCCACGAATGGCAGATCGGAGAGCAGCAAGATCAGCCGCGCAGATGGCTTGAGCTTGCCGGCTTCTTCCAGGATGCCGGCTGTCTGAGTCGCTTCCACGCTGGCTCGCAGGAGCCGTCTGGCGATGCTCTGCACGACCTTCACGGAACGTGCATCTGCGGCTGAAAGCAAGGGATCTCGCAAAGCCTCCACCAAATCAACGGAGCAAAAGGGCAGAGGAGACAGCAGAATGACAAGCTTGGCAGCCAAGTCTAGCTTGCATGCTGCTGCGAGAATACCGCTCGTTTGACTGCCTGTCACTCCAGCTTGCAAGAGCCTCCTAACGATGCGATCTGCGAGCGAAGCATCGCCTGCCTTTGCAGCAGACAGCAAGGGCTCGGTCAATGCTTCGACCAGTTGCGATGCGACGAAGGGTGGCTTCGACAGCAGAACTGCAAGCTTCGCATCTCTCGGGAGGCTGAGAGCTCCGTCCAAGATCCCGCCGGCCTCGTCCGACGTCAGTGGCAGATCGAAAAGTCGCTTCTCGAGAAGGCTCAAGACGTGATGGTTCCCAAGCTCCGCTTGCTGGCAGAATGCTTCTACGAAAGCTCGCCTGGTCGATGTGTGGAGCGGCAGGCCATGCAGGACATACTCACACGCGGGCGAAGGCAAGTTTGATATGTATGAAAGCAGATGCTCCTGCATCGCCAGTCTTCCTGAAGTCGCCCCGGAGGTCTCCTCCTTGGTCTCCTGAGTACTCGGCTCACAGTCTGTAAAGTCGAAAGGCAAGCCGGAAAGCAGCACCAATAGCTTCGCATCCTCGTCAAGTGAAAGAGCTTGCTTGAGCACCTCAGCGGCTTGAGCGGATGTCACTCCAGCTTTCAAGAGCCTCATGACGATGCCGTTTACGAGAGAAGCATCGCGAGCCTTCGCAGCAGACATCAAAGGCTCGGTCAATGCGCCCACCAAGTCTGAGCTATAAAAAGGCAACAGCGACTGCAGCACGAGAAGTTTCGCGTCTTTGTCAAGTGAAAGAGCTTGCTCGAGCACATCCTTGGCTTGAGCGGACGTCACTCCAGCTTCAAGAGCCTCGAGACGATACTGTCTGCAAGCGACGCATCGCGAGCCTTCGCAGCAGACAGCAGCAGCTCGGATAAAGTGTTCATCAAGTCAGGTTGGTGGGATAGCAGCACCGTTAGCTTCGCGCTCCAGTCGAGCTGTCGAGCAGCGTCAACCACCTTGCGCAACGGCGGGCCTTTACTGGAGCGCAGAAGACGCCCCACATCTCGTGCGATTGTCATTGGGTCAGCAGGCTTCCTGATCGCTTTCTCTGCCAAGGCAAAGACTCTGTCCATCTGGTTCTGGATGGCCTTTGTCCACAGTTCGGAGAACCTCCGTCCGGCCCGGTTGAAGCGCTTTCTTTGCCCCTTTGTCAGCGATTCGTTGCAAGCCTGAACTCGTTGCCCCCATCTCGTGACGATGCTCCCATCCTCGGATATGTCGACGAAGAGTTCACCCATGGCAACGATTTTGGACGCTTTGTCTCCGTCACCTATCTGCTTCCGGAACAAGCCGACCAGAGCGCATTTCTGCTTGACGACTTTGGGAATGTAACTGGCCGCGCAGTTCTTCAACGTTTCTGCAGCTTCACGAACCTGCTCCTCGCTTGACAGCACGCGAAACTCCAAGGTTTTTCCCGGGACCGGCAGCGGCGGTATCCTCCGCAGGTGCTCGAAGGGCTTGTCCTTTTGCGCCCTCTCTGCAGCTAACCTCACATGGGTAGTGCTTACTACTGTGAACCCGGAACGGTGTTCATGGAATGTAGGCTGTCAGGTCTGCCATTGCTGAGCTGATTGCGATCGAGCAGAAAAATACCCGTAGCTACATTCTGGAAGTAGACAGTCCAACCCGCACTTTTTGCAAAGTAATCCAGCAAAAGATAGTGGGCCAAGTATGGACAGATGTTCGGAATAATGAAATTGTAAGAAAGGTCTGGTGTTTTGTTACAAGAAGTAAAGAGTAGCATTCAATTTCCAGGCCTCTTCTTCCGCTCCCGCTCTATGCGTGGAAGCAAGATCTTGGGTTTGTTCTTCAGTTCCGCTGCATCTGCCCGCACTGCCTGGACAAGGCTCGGTCGCTGGCTTCCGTCCACAAAACACGCGACTGGCACTCCTTGCCTCTTCGACCTCGTCCAACCGCCGAGCATGCTGAGCCACCGCCCAGAAGGCGTAATACCGCAGCACGTAGGACACGAGCTGCCTGGGCGTAGTGAGCTTCAACAAGTCGCAGGCGCAACCCCGGGAAGGCAGCGGAAAAAGCCCGAGAGATCAAAAGCAAACACAACTCTTTGATGTCGGAAGGCTCCGAACCGGTGAGGAGAGCTCGACGGATGCAGTCTGCAGCGTCCTTTGCCTCCGTCTCGAGCTTTGCGAAATGCTTCAACATGTAACCTTCCGTGCGGAGCTCAGTTACGGTGGGAAGCCATCGTGCATCCTGCTGCTCACGCCAGCTGTCAATGGCGGCCGCAACAAAGAAACGACCAGCACCGGGAACGAAGATCTGCCGGCGAAGCTGTTGAAGCAGCTGTTTGCCCGAAATGTGCTGCTCGGAATTTTCCTCGCGCTCCTGATTGGCCTCGAAGGCAGCCCAGCCCCCGTAGTCATCTCCCATGGCCTTGACCTCTGAAAGGAGCGCGTCTGAGGCGCTCCCTTGATTCGTCATTGCCTCGTAGTCTTGCTTCGAGAAGGCACCAGGGCCCAGGATGGCCGCCAGGTTGCGACACGCCTTCTGGAGCTCGGGCTCGGTGCTGACCTGCTGTTGGCTCACCTCCGGCTCCGGAGATGCCGGCGGAGCAGCGGCAGCGACTGNACCAGGGCCCAGGATGGCCGCCAGGTTGCGACACGCCTTCTGGAGCTCGGGCTCGGTGCTGACCTGCTGTTGGCTCACCTCCGGCTCCGGAGATGCCGGCGGAGCAGCGGCAGCGACTGCCGGATTCAGGTAGCCGCTGCAATGAAAGCCCTCAGCATCAATCCGCCCCTGCATACCGTCCATCTGAATATTGTATACGTCCTCGTCATGCTGCAAGATCACACCGTCGCTGCAAGGGACGGGTCCGTAGATGTTGTGGCAAATGCGCACAGCCTCGTCCTTCACGTAAATGGCTGCCTGACGACGCAGCACTCGCTTCGCAGAGCTCATGTGGGAAGCTGGGGTGGGCACATAAACGGTTGCGGTTTCCCAGCGCCTCGCCATGTTACGGGTCAGAGGCATCGTGGTAGGTGCCCAAAGGTCTCCAGCCCTCTTGTCGAAGGTCCTCCTCGCGCCATTGCACCGTCTGCTGACCTCGCCGGTGCCACCGCCGAACCTCAGCTGTGGCCGGGGTCTCCAAAAACCAGAGACTAGATCCAACACAAAGAATGCAGCATGACTCCTCCGATGTACCGAGACGCCTTTGCTCGGATCCCTCTGCTCATGCAAAGGACCACACAGCAGCTGATCATCCCAGCGAAGCAGGGACGGACCTCGCCATGACGACGGAAGATGCTGTGAAACTGCACACGTGCACAGGTGGAGCCTTTGTCACTGAAGCTCGAGGAGGCTGAGCCCAGGGCAGTCTGCGTGGAAAAACGCGCGGTCCAGAGTGCGGCGCTCCCGGCATCAAAGCGTTTGGCAACATCTCCGCCGAACCCGCGAGCTGAAGGTTCTGGCGTGATGCTCGGAGATGCCGTGAGGCCGAACATGGCTCCTTCTTGTACACTTCTCTCCCTCTCTCTCCCTCTCTCTCCCTCGGAGCTTTGTCCCAGAGAGTCGGAAGGCAAGGGGTCCTCTTGGCCTAACCACACTTCGAGCCGAGCTCCTCGCAAATGCCTCAAAGAAGATGCCAGCACAGACCCTACTCTGATCAGCGCAAGGCGACGGTGAGCCCTGACATTCGTCCCCGGATCAGAGCCAACAGTTCACGTGGAAATCAATGCCTTTAGTATGTCGGACAGCTTGGGGCACTCAATTGCACGTCACGGATCCGTGCACTCGAATCCGTGCATTCGAAGACACCACTCCGTCGTACATGACTTGTTGAAAACTGAAGCGGCATAAATTGGAAGAGCTCGAAAGAAAGAATCCGCAGATATCTCCTCCACACACTCTCCACACGCCCCACAACTTGGCCCGACATGGCAAGTCAGCCAGCCAGTCGGTCAGTCAGTCACTCTGTCAGTCAGACCGACAGTCATCCATTCATCCATCCATTCTTTGAACCAATCAACCTACCAATCAATCAATCAATCAATCAATCAATCTATGTATATGTATATGTATATGTGAATGAGTTTATCTATCTGTTTGTGCATCTACCTACCGATCTAGGCATCAGTCAACAAATTCTTAATTTATAAGTAGCTAGATGTATGTATTGTGTTTGAGAAATGTCTCCACATGTACATGTACATATACATTTACCAATACATAAAACGTCTACATATACATACACACATACACATACACATGCACATGCACATGCACACATACACACATACACACATACACATACACATACACATACCCATATGCATACGCATACGCATACACATAGACATACACATACACACACATACACAGACATAGACATAAACATATACACATATACACACATACACATATACACATATACACATATTCACATAGACACATATACCCATATACACATATACACAGATACACAGATACACAGCTACACAGCTACACAGATACACATATACACATATACATACATACATACATACATAAATATATATATATATATATATATATATACATATACATATATACATATATACACATATACATATATACACGTATACATACATACACATATACACATATACACATAAACATATATACATGTATACATATATACATACATACATACATACATATATACATCTAAACATATATACATATATACATATATACATATAAACATACATACATACATACAGACATACATACATACATACATACATACACATACACATACACATACACATACACATACACATACACATACACATACATATAGACATACACATACACATACACATATACATATACATATACATATACATATACATATATATATATATACATGTAGGTATACGCACACGTATCTATGTCTATATATATATATATACACACATGTATACGCAAAATACACACAGAACTATCAAGACATAACTATTCTCGCCGTCATGCCTCGCTGATGCCAGCGCAGGCAGAGGCATCCTGACCAGCGCGAAATCACCGAGTGATGCGGTCCTCGAGACTCTTGGGGAGACTCCCCTTCCATGCCCGAGGTGTCGACCATGGTGTGGCGAGCTCTCCGACGAGCCTGCACGCAACCCCGAACATTAAACCCTATAACCTAAGTCCATGACGGCAGAAGCTCAGAAGCACCGCACCTCCGGATCAGCCAACAACATGGCGTACCTGAAGCCACGATGCAGTGTCTTGACCGCATGGGGTCAGGACACGGGGTTTAGGGTTTTAGGATGGTTTAGGCCGCTGTGATGTTGCCGGGCCTTGAAGCAAAGTGCGAGAGCGACCTCCGATGCGCGTAGCCTTGTCTTCGGATCCGTGTCGCCTGGCCACTGAAACTCAAAACAGAACGGAGCAAGGCGAGCGTGTGGAAAGTCGATGCCACGCTTCACGGTTGCCATAAGGATTACCATGAGGCTTGCTGCAACGGGTAATAGGAAGTACTACAATCTACAAGAGTTACTATAGGGGCTAGTATTCTGACCAGAGCCTCCAGCAAGCCGCTGTAGCGACACTGCCGCAGCATGGACTGGTCGTCGAAGACCAAGGGTTTCTCGCAAAGACATGGCAACGAATGTATACCATGGCCATCATGGGTACAGGAAGACCACAGAAAATGCTTTGTCTCTGAGCTCCCGCCTGTTCATCGTTTGGCCGAAGGCAGCGGATGTGTCGGCCTTGCTACCACAGGAGGAATAAGATTATCCCGTTCTCTCTTGGATCCTCGGGCCCAGGCAATCCCGTGCTTCAAGTGTATTGCAAAGCTCATTTAGCTCCTCGACGAACCGTGATGGACACAGGCTCAGCTTGATGCAGGAGAGAGTCTTGCATAAGGCTTAAAGAGTAAGTCAGCTTCATCTAGGTGGCACAAGGCTTCTCAGAGTCAGAGTCCCGAAAGCTGGGATCAACGGGATTCGGTACTAATCAATACTTGAAAAACATGCCGATGCGAGTTTGGTTAGGCCTGCTGAAAGATGTTGATGAGCGTGCGCCCGAACAGCTTTCGTCCGCGCCTGACAGGTGCCAAATAAATCGGCTTCAACGGGTTGAACGACCTTCCGAAGCGAACACTAGGCCGTTTTGGATGGGGAGACTACCCGGTTCATGAAAAGCCGACTACAAATGCACGATCCATGGAAGTCGTCGCTGATTGCGCCTTTCTCCCAGATGCTTCGACTCATCCGTGGTGATCATCTGGCAAGGTCAGAAGGTAGCTCAGCCCTGCCTACCCAGATCTTCCAAGATCCCTTCATTAGGGAAGGGTTCAGGGTTTTGGGTTTCGGGTTTCTGGGATCCCTAGTCTGATTTAAGGAGCATGCCTTCATTCAGGAATATATTGGAAGATCTGGGTACCGACCAGCTTCCGTGAAGCTTGAAGCACTTGGCACCTGGCCTGTCGAACGAAGCTGCCTCCATGCTCCCTGCAAGTCATCAGTGCCCCAGTGGCTGAAACGAAGGCCTTCTTAGTTTAGTATTTATAGTAATCTTGGTAGTAACAACATAGACATAGATGCAAATAATGACAGTAACAGCCAGTAACAGCTGTAATAGGAAGAACAATAACAACAATAATGGGAACAATAATATCCATAGCAATCGTACTAATGTTAATAGTGACAATAACAATAAGAATAGCAGTACTTAGTAACAATAATAGTCATAATACTAATGATATTGTTGACGAATACGAAAAATAGTAGTAATAGCAACAATAACAATAACAATAACAATAACTTTAACAATAACAATAACAAGAACAGTTACAATAATAGTTACAATAATACAAACAATAATAATACTGATGATAGCAATGCTAACTAAAACAAGAAAAGTAACAGTAACAGTAATAGTGATCAGTTAAAGTACTAGTACTAATAGCGATAGCAATAAACGAAGTACAATAGTGATAACAATAAGAATAGCAACGAGAACAGCAATAACAATAATAACAGGAATAATCACAATAATCATACGAATAATAATAATCTTAGATAAAACAATAATAGTAAAAAAAACCATAACAAAAGTAATAGTAGCAGGAGTCCAAGCTCAGAGCCTCAGGAAGGTACAGATGTCCGGACGGTGGGCGCTGGCATTCTTCCGAACAAACTGCGCTGCCTGCACCGGCCCAGGAGGATCCTTTACACCATTGCAACAGAGCAGGAAGTGATCGCAGATAGGTTCAGCCTCGTAGAAAACTTCTCCCGCGAAGTGCTTCACACCGAAGAGGTGGCTGGAGAGCAAGGGCAAAGTGACACTCAGAAATCGCAAGACCCTCTTGTTGCTTCCATGCTCTGACTAGAGTCACGACTCCTACTGTGCTTGTTTCCCATCGCGGTTGTGATCCGCGGAAGCTGCCGCTGCCAACCAGACTTTTTTTTCTCTTGGTCCTTCTGCTACCTACTGCCGCTACCACTACCAGAACAACAACTGCTACTACTACTCCTCCTTCGACTACGACTTCGCCAGCACCGCGCATCAGACCTGCTTATGCTTCCCTGCTTATGTCCTGGAACCCTAAACCCCTCAAGCCCCAAACCCCAGAGCACTACCTGAGAACGAAGGGAGTCTGGCTAACTGAGCTGACTCCACTACAATACCTCGAAGCGCGCAACATCGGACCGCCTTCCGTCACGGCCGCTGGCACGGCCTCGGGTATTGCAGGGACTCGGGGGACTCGGGAACTTAAGAACTCTTCACGAGACTCATAAGTACCTTAGTTGGGGTTATAACTAATTATAACTGTACTTACCTTACTTAGAGCCCCAATTATTAAGTCCCATGCAGAACGAGACGGCTCATATCTCGGACGGTTCCTTAGAACCTCAGAGGGCTCAAAGCTCGACATGGACCTTGGCAGGCTCTACTGGCAAGCTCGGGGTCAAGGACCTAACATTTAGGGATAAGATTTTGTATTGGATATTATGAAAAGAAAAGAGAGATATTATGTATTAGCCATAAATCCCTCCGAGGGGCGGAAGGCGGGGTGGTTTCCACAGGCTGCTGTCAGCGTCTCGGCGAGGCTCCCACCAGACCCCACACCTGGCAAGCTGCGTTTGGAGTCGGAGTGGGGCCTACTATGACTGTTACTGTTACTGTTACTACTCCGACTACTATTCTTGTTATTAATACTATTGCTAGTTTTATTGTTAGTACTACTATTATCAGTATTACAATCCTACACAACGGTCATCACACACTTGGCAAGTCTCGTTTTCGAGCTGTGCCGCGCTACGTCTCTGAAACTGCCGAGATCAAGGTCACCACCTCGGCTGGAGGAACGCGTGACAGCACCTTGAAGTCGCAGCTCCCGGCCCGAATCCATCTCAGTCTCGAGCTGGGCCACTTTGCTCACGAAAAACACAGCCACGAAGACCTGAAGCTGTTCTCCAAAGGAGCCGCGCTCCCTCCTCGTACTTAACTGGGCCTCTTGGATTCCGCCATGCGCGTCCTCTAAGACACGATCCCGGTGGAAGGCCGTCACACTATACTAGCACAGCACACTTCGCTAGGATGCCGACGAGGGTGAACTGAAAACAGAAGTATGATATCACCGCAATCTGGAAGAACCTGCAGGCGACCAACTCATCACAAGTTTGTAGGGCAACTGGATGCCCCTCCCAACACCCGCCTGTGTCCGCCCTTCTTGTAGGCATCAACCTCCTGCCAAGAATTCGCACATGTCCTAAAACCCGCGCATGCTCTGAAACCCAAACCCAAAAATGTAAAATCAACTGAACCGTAAACCCGGAACCCTAAAGCGCAGGCCCTAAATGAACCAGTAAACCCAAACCCTAAAGCATAAGCCCTAAATGAATCGTAAACCCAGAAACCCTACTCGTTCCGTGGCCCGTGGCGCCAGAGCAGGGCTCTCCTCCACAGGCTCTGGCATCCAATGCAGGAAGATTGGATGAAGCACCTGCGGCTTAGTTTAGTGCTGAATAGAGTAGCGTTGTGGGGCCCAATATACTATAACTATAATCAGGAGCCCCCAAAATAGTATAGGTAATCATTACAGAATCATGAAGGCTCCTATATTACGGTTTTGGGTTGTGGGCTTACTGATTAGGGCTAGTTTAACGTTCGGGCAAGCTTGCAGCCAATTCCCACCCCGGTTTCCAGTATCCCCACCCCGACTCGACCCTCCCAGAAAACCTCACATCCCAGTATTATACACATACCCGTACATATACAGAATGAGTACACAGACACAGACATACACATATACATACAAATATGCAGACATACACACATACATATGCGTAGAATGGCTATCCGCGGATGTCGACGGCAAAACCTTTTCCTTTCTAGAGTTGTTTTTGTGGCCACCTGATTCTTCCTTTGCAAATACGTAGGTCTTCATGAGCACCACCCTGCCGACACTCTCCGAAGCCCAAATTCTGCCGGAACCAACGAACCTGGGATAAGCCTGCTGCATGTGGCTTGCAGAGCGACGCTTTCTCCGACGTCATCTCGTGCGCAGGCCGCACAACGAAGAAACTCCAACTAGATCCTGCACCATCAACATCTGACACCTTAAATCCTTCTCAGCGAATGCCCGGAACCTTAGACTACGTTTGCCAACGGCCTGAAGCTTGAAGGCAGCTTCTGCCTGCTGGACCGCCAGCCTTCGTTGGTGTTACAATGAAAGCTAAGGCCACACATGCGCTGAAGGACCTGGAACTTTCTGTGGCACGTCATCCCTGCACTCTCGCCTGTAGAAAGGCTGCTCGGCTTCGTCTAGAAGGCGCAGTCCACCGTGGGCGAAGCGGTCCGACCACCTGAAGGCAAGCTGCGGCCGTCCTAGCTCAGCACATAAAAGGTCGCCTTCTGCAGAACCTCACGTTTGCAGCTGCATGTCAGCAAGTTAGGTCTCGGGCGAACCACAGCGGAAGTCTCCCCCAGCACTTCCTGCACAGCCTGTGCACAGGGCACAGCCACTCTGACCCACGTGGCAGACTATACAGTCTCCACTTTGTCTTCTGTGTCGGTATGCAACGCGTGCACACTTATGTACATATGACCGGGCACATACTCTGCACAGTAATTGCACATGTCAGTCGGCATGTACGCGCTTTCCTATATACTTATGTATGTACTAATATACTTACTCACATGTGTAAATACATACATGTATGCAAGGTGGACTTGATATGTTCCCATGGAAAGTCCATGGAAGCATGTCTGTGTCTTGTCTTTGTGAACTTGCCTATGAACACTCATGAAACCGCTGTCCATTCGTCTGCACAGGCGTGCTCTGCCATGAACCTGTGCTGTGATCCGATTGACTATGGTTTGCATGTCTTTAAACTCACACTAACAAGTTCATTATTACACACAAAGTTCACGAAGAAACATAGTCATAGACACTCATCCGCGCACAAACGCAAGCGGCCGTGGCAGTACGGAAACACGCCGATACTAAATAGAGCCCTTCATCTTCCGTGCTATACTGACATGTTACAATGGTGATCTTCAAGATGCTACACCCCACAAGTGAAAAGTGCTCGAATCTACTTTCATCGACTCAGCTACACTATATACCATAAACTAAGGACTATATACTAAATGCTACATACTACAGATTATGTACTCTATCTGTCTGTCTGTCTGTCTGTCTATCTTTCTATCTATCTATCTCTGTAACTCTATATATATATATATGTATGTCTGTATACGTAGGTGTACGTGTACATATACATATATATATATATATGCCTGGGTATATACAGACATAGTTACATACGTACACCTGCTTTATGTATGCATCGTTTTCTATTTATTTGAGAGTGTTTGTGTGTGTGTGTGTGTGTTTTATGTGTGTGTGTGTGTGTTTTATGTGTGTGTGTGTGGGTGTGTGTGGGTGTGGGTGTGTTTTTGTGTGTGTGTGTGTGTGTCTGTGTGTGTCTGTGTGTGTGTGTGTCTGTGTCTGTGTGTGTGTGTGTTCGTGTGTTCGTGTGTTCGTGTGTTGGTGTGCACGTGTTGTGCGACCACTGCGGGCTCGGAACAATTCTTCCCGATGGCCCAGAAGTCGACCACGGCAGGAACTGTGCTGTTCCCGTCGAGGTCGAGCGTGGTCACGGGTGCAACCTTGGCTTATGGTGTGCTGTAAGATGTAAGACAATACGCTGGAGCTAGTACAGTGAAGTGTGCTAGTGTAGTGCGCGGCAGTGCGCAAAAGACAACACCAGATTGCACAGCATGGACAACACAGCTCACCTGAACACACACTCTCGTCCTGTATCTTCGCGTTGTCTGTTGTAGGCCACCTCCGCTACTGTATAGAGTCATGTCGGACAATCTGAGCAGAGCACGCACCAGACATCGGTGTCCATGAAGCCCATGGAGTGCTTGATGTCCAGGTGCGAGGCCTGTCACTTTGCCCGTGTTCACACCTCTGAGCCTCAACTTCAAGGAATAGCAGTGTGGACTTGCCGCGACTATACCTTTCTCTTGTGGCACGTAGGATGCTGATGTGACCCGGGGCGACGGACGGATGGACCTCAAATTTGTTCCTCTAGACCTCGACATGCCCGTCCCGGCTGTGAGGAGGCAGCAGGCCTTGGTGAAAACGATGCGCCCGGCATCCATCAGGTGTTCGCCCCTGAGAGGCCGCTGAATGTGTATGTGTATATTTTTGTATAGTTATACATACATATACAGTGCACTATCTATATATATATATAGATATATACATATATATATATTAGTATACTGCATTGTTGATCTACTATAGCATGTATACATATAAACATGTGTATATATATATATGTGTAAACATATATAAATATGTACATACATATAGATATAGATATGTATTTATATATATATATATATATATGTGGGTGTGTGTATATATATACATGTGTATGTATATATACATACGCATGTATGTATATATATATATACACTTCGGCGGGTATCAGGAAACCGAATGCATGCCCCGAGCCCTTGGGCGGCCCGTCAACGATATGGCACAGCCTGCCTTGCGTTCACTGGATCGACGTCCAGATAGGTCTGCAGCATTGCCACATCCAGATAAGGAAGCATGTTTACCTGCCAAGAGCAGGCTTCTTGTCACCTCAACTCAACCACAGCCCACGCTAAGCCCTGACCTCGCCTGATAGTTGCATTCTCCAGCGAGTGTTCCACACAAGGCGGCCAGGAGCATTGTCCTCGAGCTTGTCGACACAGCAATCCCCGTCTGGCACCGCTATCTGTGACTGACTAGCTTCACCGTATCTGCCCGAAGCATCTGCGTAAATCCGTCGCTGTCGGTCGATAGCCACATCGATCTAAAGTTGCAGCGGCTGGTCTTCCTGTTTGCCTGGCTGTCTGCCTATCTAGGTATCGTACCACCTATGTACCTACCAGTACCTTTGTGTATGTGTACCATCCGTTGAACCTACCTGACCTATCTACCTATCCATCTTTCTACTAATCCCACTCTGACAACCCATCTATCCGCCTATATATCTTTCTATCTGTCTACCTATCTGCCTAACTGTCTATTTATTGTCGACCTGTCTGAATCTTCGTGGCAACATGTGTACATATCAATTCGCATGTGTAGACTGTATACACCTACCTGCCGAGCGACATCCACGAACACCTCCGCCTACCCATACACTCACACAAAAACACGAACATACAAACATACATGGTCACTCGCTCGCGGCCCCCCCCCCTCCCCCCCCCTCCATGGTCTATGGTCCAGGATGCC
>BGNK01000796.1:159375-180041 GCA_003297005.1 Symbiodinium sp. clade A Y106 | reverse complement strand
GGGTCGGCGAACCGAGAACCGGGATCATATGATCCTATTTGTAATCATGATAATGAAGTCTCAACAGAAATCATTCTCGGAGCCCTGAAAAGGCAGCTTTTCCGGGCTGCAGGTAAGTCCTGGCATCCTAAGTTCAAAAATTCCCCCAGGCTCACGTCCAGGATGCAGGCGATTTACAAAGTTGCTACTATGGGGGCCTTAGTATTTGCGTGCAGTGTACCATTTTGTGGGTTCCTTATTATAATTAAAGTATAATGGGCCCCAAAACCCTATTCTAATTTTTAAGGCCCCTATACTAAATCCTTATATCAGCACTTATAGTAGCCCTTATAAGCCCAAACCCATTCCTGGTGGGGTCGGCCTAAGGGCGCTAGGGTTTACTAGGTATCGATTTGGGGTAATCTTTGATTTCCCGTATTGCTTAGTATAGCATCCTAAGTATATATGATTTTGGGGACTGTTGACATCGACACCTAGTGTAGGGTTTGCCTGGGCTTTGCGGTTCGCGTGGCTGTGGCTTGGTGCCTTCGCCCCCAGCCTGGGAGTCCCAGTGCCCTGCCCCCTGCAAATCAGATTATATACAAAGACACGTTTCGGCAAGCTGCAAGTCAAGTAGACCCCAAATCCGAGAACCCAGCCCTATGCTTTCAAACCCTAAACTAGCCGCTCAACCCCAAATTCTGCACACTAGAGCCCTTGATCTTAAACTAACCCTGCCCTAAACCAGACAATTAACACCCTCATATTGAGCCCTAAACCCCAAACTCTTAAACCCTAAACCCTTAAAATCTAAACCGGACCAAGGATGCAGTGGACAGGCAAGGCAGAACTGCCCTTCATCGAGCGAGTCGCTAGGGGCATGCGAAGATGGTGGAGGAAGGGCCTATGCGTTTAGGGTTTAGGGTTTAGGGGTTTAGAGGTTTGCGTGTTTTGGGTTTACGGCTTGAAGGGATAGAGCCCAACACCGTTTCAACTCGATGACAAGTTGTTGTGTTTTTTTCAGCCGTACATCACAAGCAATATCGAGCACTCCGAAAGAACAACAGACCTGTTGTATATTCATGGATATGCCTATATGTACATGTATAGACATATATATATATATATATACACATAGGAATATATATATATACATACATACATATATATACTATATACACATATCAGTGTAGGGTTAGGACTTGTGTGGTGTGGAATTTGTTCTCTGGCTAAGGGTAAGGTTTAGGGCTATGTGGAATCTTAAACCTCCAGGACAGTACACAGACAAACTCAGGCAAACAGGGAACAACAGTTCTCAGGCCACACCCGAAGCCGCGAACTACAGCATGATTGGCTGAGAAATTGTTGTCTAATGTTTTTTCTTCTACGAATGCCACCTCCAGGTACTTTTAGCTGCCAGAGCTGACATGGACATTCTTGACAATCGTGGGATGACTGCTCTTCATCTTGCTGCATATGATGGGTGTGTGGACGTGGTGCGCCTGTTGGTAGACTCAAAGGCTGACCAGGGCTACATTGACATGCATGACAGGATCGCATTGGACTATGCGAGGTGTCCCGGAGTGCAGAGTCTTCTTGCAGAATTCGGGCCGTCGTGACAAGCAGGCAGTGCCGAAGGTGCTGAAGAGGACGGAAAAGCCCACTCAAAGGGAAAGGCAAGCAGCAGAAGGGCAAAGGAAAAAGTGCAACTTGAACAGCAGGACAAGCAAGGCCTGGGCAGCGTCAACAAACCACAAGCAACACAGAGGTCTGTAATAAGTGTCCTTACAGTCACTCCTCCCCAGAGAGCCCAATACCCCTTAATTAAGGAATATAGCTTAAATCATAATATGAAGCCCTATATAGTTTAAGCCATATTCCTTAAGGTCTGGGTCTGTTTATGAACCATGCAAAGTAACCACCCAAAAGAACTGTTCGAAGGCCTCGGGCTCCATTATTATACGAAGACCCAGAGACCCCAGTAGCCCTTAATTAAGGAATATTCCTTAAATAATGTCAGGGATCCTACTATATTTTAAGGTATCCCAATATCCCTTAAGTAAGGAATATTCCTTAAATCATTAGGGATCGTACTATATTTTAAGGCATATTCCTTATTTAAAGGATACTCCTTAAATCATGTTACGGATCCTACTATACTTTAAGGTATATTCCTTAATTAAGGGGTATGGGAGTCCTTGGTGACCTGGGGGCCGGCCTGCAAATTGCAGCCCCAAGAAAGCCGGCGTCGGGTCAGACTTCGCGAATCATGTGAAGTAGGGTTTATATTACCGTTTTGGTGAGTGTATATATTGGGCTTTATTATGGGGATACTAGTAATATAAACCATACCCTATGTAGACTGTAGACATCGATCTTAAATTTACGGTTCCTTATTATGGTTTCGGGTTTAGGATCCCTAACAGCTAGACCGTGATCAAAGGCTATAGATAAGCCCTAATGGGCATGGCTACGTTTGCGCCCAGGCGACTCAACCACATCGCCCTCGAAATCCGAGAATGCCCCTTGGCCCGAGGGATAGTTAGTAGGACTTAGGGTATTCGGTTGCCGAATTTTCGAATTCCTCCGGTTTAGGATCTAGGGGTTGGGATTTATACATTGCTTCAGGGCAAGGATTTAGGCTTTAGGATTTTGGGTTTAGGGTGGTGTGACATTGTCTGTAGATGCTTGCCATATATATTTTCGTGTAGAAAATGTGTTATACATGTTGGCATTCTGGTCGAACCTCGCATTAGTATTGTAAGTAATCTGACATATTCATCCAGGGCTTTTCTGGCGAGGGATGGTGCTCTTGAGCCCGGAATCCTACGTAACTTGCAATCCCCACACTTCAACTTATCAACTCGCCAACCCTAAACCCCTAAACCCTAAACCCGAAACCCTTGACCCAGACCCTCTGTGCAGGCGGCTTTCCCCAGTTGTCAACGCCCGCTGCAAGATCCGAAACCAAGAGAAGTACGTAGTAAGCCTTAGTAGCTGAGTGGATACACTTTACACCTTTTGGGATAATACTACCCACTTTAAAACTAAAAGTGCACTCAGCGACTAAGAAGCAGTGGCGGAGGCTTCAACAGGACCTAAATTCTAAACTCTAAAACCCTTGGAGGCGAGACCCTCAGCCGTTCAAGCCTACCTTTTCCACTCTAAACCACGACAGTCTCAGCCACTGCCCCTTTGACGCCAAACCTAAGCCATAGATCCAAACCCATGAACGTCGGATCCTCTGAAATAACACACACCAAACCCCGACACTCTAAGCTCAAAGCCACAACCCCTAAATAAGCCCGATCTCCTCGAGACCCTAGCTTAGGGTTGGGGGCCTTTGACAGTAATGCATCCCCAGACCTCCGGGAGGATCCAAAAAGTAGATCCCTTAAGGGGGTTCCTATAAAGTACCCTTTAGTCGCCAGGGTCCCAAATTAGGGGATCTACTTTTTGGATCCTCCCGGGGGTCTGGGTCCAGGATCTCTTCTTCGAAGATGACGGCATTGCAATCTGACGTTTTCCTGCCAGGCCGTCGGGACGAAGGGTCAAAGTACCTCATAATCTAAAGGTTTAGGGTTCAGGGTTTAGAGTTTTAGGTTTTGAGTTTAGGGTTTAGGAGGGTCAAAGTACCTAATACTCTTATGCTCTCCCAAATAGCACCTACCATACGAAACCTAAGTACCCCCCTTATTGGGTCTTTTGGACACTAAAACCCTTAGAATACCCTATAAAACCTCTTATAGACCCCCTTATAGAACTCGAAAAGGACCCCTAATTATTGGGTCTGGCCCTTTGGGTCGACTGCTTCTATTCCTGCGGTGGACTCAAGTCCCGGAGTTCCTACACCCTAAACCCTAAACATCCCTAAAACCCTAAACTGGGCTTTAGAGTACCATACTTTAATACTTTTTTTCTTAATGGAACCATTATGAAATAAAAGTTTATACTTTTTTCTCCCTGGTTACTTAAAAGCCCAGTAAAACCCTAAACCCTAAACAACCCTAAACATTAAGCCCTAAGCCTTGAGCCCTGCAGCTTCTATCCTAAACCTTTGACCCTCCACCCCAAAGCCCAGACCTTGCCTTAACCCTGAGCTTTTTAAGGACTTCTATAAGGAAAGCATATTCTATAAGGAAAGCATACTAAGGACTTCTATAAGGAAAGCATATTTTAAGGACTTCTATAAGGAAAGCATATTAAGGATACCGAAATAGGTAGGTTTGCGGTGTTAAGGTAAGCCTTACGACCAGGCGCAGGAGTTTAAGCAGTGAGCGCCGCTGAAGTGATCGTTGTACTGCCGGTGGGGCCCACCAGTCCCTGATGTTTTGGAACAAGAAGCTACAGATACGATTCAAGAATATTTGGTAAGATGCATTAGTCAGTAAAAGTGCTCTTAGTTATACAACAGTATGCTATGCTACAACGTACTTCTAGTATGATGGTGCCCTTTCATAGGTTTTACTATAACGTACTCTGGACTAAGGCCAAAAAGAGGCCAACAAAACCACACAACAAAACGAAAAGACCCCGGAAGCCAAAGAGAGAGACAACAAGAGAACAACACACTCGCAAACACACACACAGAGTCAAGCAACATTCCCAACATCGACGGTCCAGACCCCGAACCCGAAGCAATAGCCTCAAAGTCGCACTGCTGTGATTAATTATAGGGGCTTAAAAAGTTACCAATACTATTGTGGGGGGGGGGGGGGGGGCCCCTTTGTTTTTTTGGTATATCGGGCCCCCACACCCTTTTCCAATTTTAAAGGCCCCTATAGAGGGCAAGAGGTCTTTCCTCTGGGNGAGACCGCGAAGGCCACTGTAGTGTATGAATGTTAGGGTATTAAAAAAATCCATAATGTTTGGTGGGGGGGGGGGGGGTCCTCATTGTAATTGTAGTATATCGGGCCCCCAAACCCTATTCCAATTATTAAGGCCCCTATAGTAGGCATGATGACTTCCTCCTGGGGGAGCGGCTGGGCCGCCCTAAACAGTTCTAGTGGCTGCGATGCTCCGGCTGATGGAAATCAGGGTTTAGGGTTTACCCTAAACCGTATCTTCAAAACTGATCAGGCCCGCACTTTAAAAGTACTTGCAGTAGTGCTGGGTTTTGTCCAGCAGAATCCTGGCACAATTCCACAACCAACCTGAGGCAGCTAGCTTTTTTGAGCATGCACCATCACTACAACTCATGTGATCCAGGTTTAGGGTTTAGGAGTTTGACAATTTTGATGATCCTAAACCCTAAACCGCTTGATCTGCTTTTCTACACGCTAGTGGCACACTGAACGGGCGCCTGTAAAGTTACTCCTGAAATTCTAAATCAAAATCAGAAGCCCTAAACCTCAGACCCTGAATCCCTAGCCACGAGTCGAAGGGGTGTGCTTTAGAAGCCTGAATAACTACTACTGTTGATGATATAAATCCTGCATTACCTGAATGACCCTAGACTATGGGAATTATGGTATTTTCCTTATTATGGGTAATGCAGGATTTATATCATCAACCGTAGTAGCTAGAACTGCTTCTCAGATCTCTGGTTTTGATATGGGAGTTTCCGAAAATTAGGGGTACCTTATTCGGGGGTCCTTACAGAAAGGATCCTACTATTTAGGGTACTATATGAGGGTCCCCTATTTTCGGAAACTCCCATATAGTATAAGAGCCCCCAGAAATTTCAAAACGCGCCTGAACAGTTGCTGCTTCTCATTCTCGGATCTTTTGTAAGAACACTGTTCTGATTGCGAAGGCCCTGTATTCCTAGACCCCTAAACCCTAAACCCTAAACTCCCTGTAACATACCCCAAAATACCCACCATTAAGGACAATAAGGCCTTTGCTACAATAAGGGGCCCTTCCCAAAACCCTAAATCCCTAAACCCTTAGCCCTAAAGCCCTAAATCGCTAAACCTTAAAACCTAAATCCCTAAACCCTAATAAACCCTAAGCCCTAAATTCCTAAATCCCTAAACCCTAAAACCTAAATCCCTAAGCCCTATAAACGGTACTGTTCCAAAACCTCGCTTTCGGAGCTGCGACTCTTCGTGCCCGTGCACCTGGCTCGGGTCCGATGGGCTTCGCAACGCGTCTGGATTTGGGAAGTCTCGATTTTCCCTTATACAATCCTTCCATAATATAATATAATATAATATAATATATATATATATATATATATTGTTTTTTTTTGGTTTTTGTTTTTTGTTCGCGAGTTCCCCGAAATAACCGAAAACACAGGACCATTAAAGGTACCCTTGTGAGAACTACCCGTCTATTGTGGTACTACAATATGCCAGCAACCTAGCCCTCAGCCCCGTATATTGAAGGTTCAGGGATAGGTTTAGGGTCTAGGGCGGTTTAGGGTTTAGGGTCTAGGGTTTAGGGTGTTTCAGACTTCAGGGTTGCGGAATTCGGGTCGTTAGTAGTTAGAATAGGGTTCGGAGTATGATTTTTAGCCGTAGCTATGTATTCAAAAACCCTCAGGAATGGTGGTGGTAGTTATTCCGGCCCCTATGAAGGTTTGTTAAGATGTTCTGTTGCTGCCAGTGTATTTGAAGTCTTGTATCACTGTTTCATGTTTGCCTTTTGCCTTTTGCCTTTTGCTGCTCAAGGCGTGTGTACACCACCGCCCCAAGGAATTCATAGTTCGTATGGGCGCTTCAAGCCATAAACTCTCATACAGTCTCCCAACCAGCACCCTTCAAGGTACCGTTACAGCGCCCGTATGCTCCTTAGCTGCGGGTATGTAGGCTATGATGGAGGGGCTCCGTGCTTCGGAATTCCCAAGGCCTCCCAAGCCCAGACAAAATGGCACAAACTCCTTGGCATTCCCGATGGGCAGCTGCTAAGCAGAAGCCTTGTCTCTTTACAAAACGCGCAGCATGGAAAGAGCAACCCTACACCCCAAACATCAAACCCTAAACCCCAAACCGCCTAAGCCCTAAACCCCGAGGCTTAGGGTTTAGAGGTCTTGGGTTTAGGGTTTAGGAAGACTGTTGACTAAACCCGTCTCCCATAATCGGGATTCTAATAGGGATTCTGTAGTAGGGCTTTGTAAGAAAGGAGGCCCATTCGTCAGAAGTCTCCATTGCTCCTTATCTAAGCCTTAGTAGCTGAGTGGATCCACTTTACACTTTTTGGGATAATACTACCCACTTTAAAACTAAAAGTGTACGCTTTTTGGGGCTTATGAACTCACAGCGACTAAGAGTTAAACGTTACCAAGCCCTCTGGGTTGGAGGCTAAGGGCGTTGAGTCTGGTTTGCGAGTGTGGAATCGGGTTCTAGCATACCAAGAGCGACCGCATTTTCATGGTTTGGGCAGCGGGGCTCGGCAGAGGCGAGCGAAGCCGCGAGAAGCCGCGAGAAGCCGCGAGAAGTCGCGAGAAGCCGCGAGAAGCCGCGAAGCTGCGAGATCATGCAGTGCGCCACAGTGCGCCAAAGCAGTGCGCCAAAACAGTGCGCCCCACAGTGCGCCCCACAGCGCCACACAGCGCCGCACAGCGCCACACAGCGCCACAGTGCGCCACAATGCGCTGCAGTGCGCCGCAGTGTGCCACGCAGCGCCGCCATGCGCCACAGCAGTGCGCCACAGTGCGCCAAGTGCGCCACAGTGCGCCAAACCACGTTCGCCGTTTCGCGGCTTCGTGGCTTCGCAGCGCCAGTCAAATCTGGAGCCCACCTGCCCAAACCGTGCGCATTTTCTAGCAGTATTGTTAGGGCTTCGCACCAGACGACCATGCAAATCCAAATTTAGGGTCTGGACGTTCTGGCAAGCAAAAACCTGTCATTTTGGAGGTGCCTGGTCAGGTGGTCGCGTGCAGCAGGGACCTTCATTTTAATTGGCCACCAACTCCTGCGTGTCCGCCACTTTTTAGCGGTGTACGTGGATGACAACTTTGCTTTGCTCCCACGCTCGACGGCACCACTTTGCGAGTCTTTGCTGCTGTGTTTGGCGTTGGCACTGGGACTGCCACTCAGCTGGCGAAAACTTCGCTCGGGCACTTCGTTAAGATGGATCGGCTGGGAAATCTTCCTGGAGTCTTGCCCCGCGGCCACTTTGCCGCTCGACAAGCGCAAGCGCTTGCTAGAGATGCTGGCTCCGCTTTGTGCACCTCTGGCTGACAGGCTGTCATCAAGCGCAAAGAGTTAGACAAGTGCTTGGGTTTGCTTTGTTGGTTCACTTCAGCTCTTCCTTCCTTGCGACCGTGGCTGCAGGCATTGTTTCAGGTGCTGCACAAGCCCGCCATCGTGGTGAGGGCATTAGACGCCGAACAATTGGCCGATCTTCGTGCGTGCGTGGATGACAAGTTGTTGATAGTACAGAAGCCACGGCGCTGTCCGGTCTCAGTATGCTGGCGTGCACTATAGAGATTGCTCACAAGCCTATCGCAAGCGCTACAGCGTTGCAGCATGTTGGACCGTTCCCCGTGTGGGTCAAGTTTGGGAACCCAGCCTCGACAGAAGTGCGGATCTCGCGGGAGGCTGCGACTGGTGCAGAGTGCAGGCCCCAGAATGGTTGCAGCAGCGGATGCGTTTGCAGAAGGTGACCGAGCAGGCATTGGGGGGCTGGTGGATCCGGCCAGATGTGCAGGTCTGCCCGGAAAACATCAACTGGTTCTCATACCAAATTTGCCGCAGCGACCTCCCAGAATGGTTTCGGGCCGAGGATTTGGCATCCGTGATTTGCGCATTGGAAGCCCTGGCACAGTTTGTGCTTTGTCTTCTCCTGGTCCGTGAAGTAGAACCAGAATCGTGCCCTGCTTGCTTGGGCCGAATGATCCTACGGCAGCAGTGCGACAACCAGGGGGTGGTGGGCGCTTCTTCGAAGGGCACTTCCATGACTCAACCGTTGTCCGGTGTATTGCAAGCCACCGCAAAGCTGTGTCTAGAGCAGGGCATCGCGCTTCGCATCTCGCACGTGCCTGGGGAGCAGAACTCTTGGGCGGATGCCCTCTCTCGTGGCCGGGAGGTGCTGCCGGACTTCTGGGGGAGATTGCAGCAGAACCTCCATCATCGGGTGGCGTGGCGTCAGTTACTAGCGACTTGGTGCCCAGGCCCAAGCGCCTTGTGTGAAGAGGATCTGATATGCGGTGGAGCTTGTGTGCGTAAACGGTGACTCAGACACGTGTGTGTCTGTCTTGTGGGGCTACCTACTGACGAGTGTCAGTTAGCCTCCGTTCTGGTATGTGTTGACTACTGTCAGCCTCGCACTTCGCAGGGCCTTCTTATAACTCACCCCTGCGTCTTGTGTTGTGTGTTTCTTACAGGCCCTCGAATGATTCAGGGGCCTGGGCCACGCTTCGTTTGGCAGAGGCAGTTGGCGGCCAGACCGGCAGCGGCTTCGCTCTGGATTGAGGTTAATGCAGGGGGGTGGGTCCAGTGGCCCACCCTCCCAACTACAAGTCTGATTTGCTGCCAAAACAGTGTCTGTCCGCCGCGTTAAGGGAAAGTGATGGGACTCTCACGCTCGTCGTGCAGAACTATATCACTTTGCATAAACGCGCGGTTCACAGCTTGCTGTTGCGTTTGTGCGATCAGTTCGTCAAGTGTGCAGAACTGCAGGTTCCTGCTTTTTCCCCCGCCCACCCGCCCTGAGGGTTTTTTTGGGCCAGGCTCGATTTTCTTCTTCTTCGCGACAGGTGCGCCCTCATCTACAAGCAGCCGATGCGGCTGCCGATAAGTCGCCCCGTGAGTGGGCGCAATCCCTGGGTGGCCCCAGGTGGCCGATTGAGGTTAATGCAGGGGGGTGGGTCCAGTGGCCCACCCTCCCAACTACAAGTCTGATTTGCTGCCAAAACAGTGTCTGTCCGCCGCGTTAAGGGGAAGTGATTTTGGGGTTTAGAGTTTAGGGCTTCGCACCAGACGACCATGCAAATCCAAAATTTAGGGTCTGGACGTTCTGGCAAGCAAAAACCATCACAGGGTCTCAGCCCTAAATAGGGCCCTGAATTCAATAATCAGGATGCAGGGGAGGGGAGCGGTGAAGGCTTTGTTGGGGATATGTCGGTTTCTGCTTTCATTTGCGGATGTTGCGGAGTTTCTTAGGGATACTTAGAAATAGTTTTTAATTTTTGGTTCCTGTAATCCTTAAGAAACAGCTAAAATTACAAGTTTGCTAGGGGTGTAAGTTCAGCAGAGGTTTCTTAGGATGTTACAGGGCTCCGTGGACTTTGTTCAAGCCGGAAGGGCGCTCTTTCCGAGATTGCTGGTGGACGCACCTGCATTTCTCCAGGCTGTATGATGCTGGAGTTGTCACGACGCGACTTCGTCTCAAAACGGGCTTTCGGAGTTTAGTAGTAAACGATGAAACTTTAGGGGTTCAGATTGCTAGTTTGGTTTAGGGCAAGATCTGGTAGGGATCCTGCTGGGAAATCTTGTAAATCCCAAGCCCGGAACCGTCTAGTTCAGGCTTGACACTAAACCCTAAACCTTTTCCCTGTTGTGCTCCATACAGCTACCGAAGCTGCAGTTGGGGTTTTAGAGTTTCAAGCTTAGGGAGTTCCCATTGTACAGGTTTAGGGTTTGGGGCTTAGGAATGGTATTCACGGCTTAAACGAGAAGTCTGGTTTGATGTATGTCGGCTGAGGGCTTACAGGGGGGCTGTTGGGCTGATACCCCCCTAAACCCATAAACCCCCGAACCCAAAGCAATAACCTTCATCACCGAAACCCGAAATCCTCGAACCTGAGGAATTGTTCAGGGGATGGCGCTCTAGAGCTTTAGGGTTCTAAAGTATCTACAATGATTCTATGAACAGGGCCTTAAACAACTTGTTCTTAGGGCTTATGGCGTTTTTGGGGTTGGGGTTTTGGATTTAGTTGTTGGTTGCCGCCATTCTTCTTCTCTTCCACCACGCAGGCCTAGAGCAAGCTGTCCTGCAACTTTCAAAAGCTGTGCATAGGTCAATCTTTCAGGGTTCAAGGGTTTAGGGTGAGGCCCGCGAAAGCCGCATTTTTGTGTGGTTTTAGACCGATCATTAATTCGCGTGCCACAGGGCATCCGGCCAGACACACCCATCCCCTGATGAGCTGAAATCCTTGTGCTTTTGAGGGTTTCGGATTATAGGCATTTAGAATTTGGGGGAATCGTCTCGCGGAAGCCCTAAACCCCAAAACTCTTTAGAGTTTAGACATCTTTGAATTCACAGAGGCTTCATGTCCAAAATGTTCTGGAGTCTACAGGGGATTGCGGCGGTTTCGGGCTTGCCAGGACCTTCTAAGATGCTCCTTTGTGCAGGCCGTATGCTTCTGCTACTTCATACCGGGTATTTGGGCTTGAATAAGAGGTAATGTAAGGGCTTTAATACTTCGTGATGGTGTTCCGGCATAGTCACAGTCCCTATATGATTACAGACAGAATAGTGCACCGCCCAACCTTATTCGATTTATGAAGGCGCCTTACAGGCCCCCATATTAGTTGAGGGGTCGAGGTAGGGTTCAAAGTTTAGGGCATGAGTGCAGCGGAAGACTCAAACCCTAACGACGGAGAGTGTAAGGCAGGTTCCTCATGTTAGAAGAGGGTTTGAAGTATCTTTTGTTGTTGACCCGTCCGACCCCTACACATATTAAGTTTGCAGGCCAGGTGAGTTCAGCAGTTAGAGTTCCAACACCCCGAATACACCCTAATGCCTTAAACTAACAAGAGACAGCCCCAAATTCAGCCCAATAATAGGCTACTTGAATTGCAAGCTTCTTTCGGGTCTTGGGGTTCTGGTTTCTGTGCCAGGTTTTTTGTTCTGATCGGAAGTCTAAGTTTTAAGACTTGGGTTCAGGGTTTCGCGCCGATGGGACATTGATAAACCCATTCCAGAGTATCAGTTTGATCTGAGATTAACATGGAAGCCCGAATGACTAACAACAGTATTCCTTTAGGTCCCTTTCAAAAGCTTTGTTAGAGTATTATATTAGGCCCCAAAACGGTATTCTAATTGCAAACGGCTCCTAAATTAGGGTGTAAGGCTTCGACTTTCAGCCACAGGTTCATTTTTTTTTGAAGTGCCGGGTTTCGGGTGGTTTGGGGTGCAGGGCTTGCGTAAAAAGGAGATTTGATTATTTATGCCTTCATTGGTCCGGCTTGGGGGATTCATAGAGACCCTTAGGGGGGCACTGGTAGCGGGGAGGGGGGTAGGGGACTCTACTTCCTTAAATAGGCCTTATTAAGTCCTTATTCTGGGTATTAAGGTTCTCTACCCCCCTCCCTCCTACCCCCCTAAGGGTTTTTAGGGCTTGGGGCTTAAAGGCTTGAGCCAGAAGTCATAAATGTCACCTGACTTTCTCCACAGCTACTCCACTCGAAAGCCCTCAAAAGATCTTCCTATATGTTTAGACCCTTTTGTTCGTTGATGCTCTGCTCCGCTCTGAGACCTCGGGCCTTAAACCCTCGGGTTTTTTAGCCAGAAAACACATTATTTACTCGCTTCAATACCTTTTTGTCATGTTTTGTCACCAATTATCTTATTCTGTTTGTCTTTGTCTCTACTTGTCTCCATTTCTGAAATTTGTCGTTCGTTGTCTTCATGTGTCATCATTGCCTGGATGACACAAGTCTAGCTGTCTTGATTAGTCTTTATCCTATTGCTTGGGGGATCACGGGACTTGGTAAGTAAGGTTGTCAGTACCTTAAATGGGTGAAGTAACTATAAGTATAGTTACCCATCATGTTGCGCCTCAGGTACAGGACCCGCTACTTGCAGGCTCTTTTCGTCCTGACGAACCTGTTACACTGTTACACAAACTCAAAGGTCTGCATCATCCATTGAGGCCGTTATACTCGAGTGTTGCTAGCACCCCACACTCGCACACCTGTGTGTGTAGCCGGCCGGCATCAGCTCTGGGTTGCTAATCAGCTCAAGTGCTTGCGTTCTTGATGGATCCACGCTTGAATCGCAAAAGCGGAGTTGGACATGATCGGCTGAATCATACTTGGAGGTTCATGGGTACTTAAATGGGGTTATAAGTCACCTAATATGGGTTATAAGTATAGTTACCGTACTTGTAACCCTACTTATAACTACCCATGAACCTCCAAGTATTATATGTAAAGCTCACAGCTAACGATCCAAAGTGTAAGGCTACCGCTGCAAAGCAGAAGAGCACTGTCAGAGGCCAAAGCCAAACTTGTCACACCACGGTAGTAGGGTTAGGGGTTTTGGGGTTCAGCGTCAGGGTTAGGTGCATGTGGCAGAGGATGCGTTGGTTCGGTTCAACAAAAGCACCGAGAGCCTGGACTTGTGTTTAAACACACCACAGCATCTGGTTTGAGTTGAGCGGCCAGGCTGGCAAGCATGATGTGTGTCCCGTCGTAGCCCAAACACCACAAGTTCAGGGCGTTGGGGTCTAAATAAATTCCAATGCTATGTTGGGGTTCATAATTTAGTACAATACACGACAAGACCCTATTCTAATCATGTTTTGAGGCCCCTATATTACATCCTTTTGGGCTTCCATGTCAGATCACGGAGACGTAAGTACGATTCGCTTCGAGTACCACAGCTGTGGCTCCAGCTCACAGAGCCGCGCGGGAAACATGGAAGCGTCGGTACTACGACCTACACTCCGACCTACACTCAAGCACAAGCTGGACGGGAAGAACACTCGGAAGCCTTGACCCAAGCTCCAGACCTTATGTGGGTTTGACTCTAATGCACAAAGACAAACGAATCCCACACCCGTAGCCTAGCCTAGAATCTTGAATCCTCCTGACCTAAACGGACCAAACCCTAAGAGCCCGAACAACTCGAAGTCTTCAATTCCACAACCCCAAACTCTAAAACACTCTAAGCCCCGAAACCCCAAGACTGTAGTACCCTTAGAGTACCTTGAAAAGGAACCCCACCCTAGACTCGGCGTTTGATGGAGACCCGTGTGGGCGTTCCAGACTGCGTCGCTGATTTTGTCGCCCCAGATCCTGACGCAGCGGAGGGCAGCCGAGATCTCTTTGCGAGCTCCGATGAGAAAGCCAGTCGAGGTTTGGGGGTTATCTAGGTGTTTTTTTAGAGTCTTGACGGTTTGGGGCTTAGGTCATTCTGAAGGTTTGAGGATATCAGTTTGGCCTTAAAGTCGTCCCTATACAGGTACTGTAATTAGGGCCAAAGCATCTAGAATCTAGTGACTCAGATGGTGGGGTTTTGGTGGACTCTTTGGGCGTCTCGGGGGTTTAACTGTCGGATCTGAGGTTTCGTGGCCCGATCCCGCAAATGCGCAAAGCAGTACGAACCCTTACATGGGTGGTTGTCAAAATTATGGCCCCTTTTTGGGTACCCGAAATAATAGGTGCCGTGCTATAGTAGGGACCCAAAAAGGGACCATAATTTTGACACACCCAAATCGTAGCCGCTTTACCCCGAAAGCCCTCAACCCTAAAACAATCCCGAGCCTCAAATCCTTAAAGCCTAGACCCAACTCCCCGAAAGCCTTAAACCCCAAACCCCTAAACCACATCTGTTATAGATCCCTTATAACCCTTTAATGAACCCTTAACCCCTTGACCTCTAAACCGCCGAAGCCGAAACGGACCCTCAGAGATTTCAAGGAAGGAAGCCTGTTCCCTAAACCCTCAACCCCCCTGAGCCCCTTCAATCTCCGGAAACCCTAAGCCCCCTAAAACCCTCATAAACCCTAAACCGTAAACCCCTAAACCCCTAAACCCCGAAACCCCTAAACCTCTAAACCCCTAAACCCCGAAACCCTTAAAGCCAGAAACCCCTAACCCCAAGGGTCCAAAGGACCCAATAATTAGGTACTCGGCTTTAGGATAGTAGTTACGTAGGTTAGGATTTTGGAGAGTATATGATTATTGGGTACTCGGACCCTTGGGGTAATGGAACTCGTGGAGATGTCAAGGAAGCCTCTGGATCCCCCGAGCCGAGCTCTCTGGAGAAAATGCGGCGGAAATCGAGCGGCGGCTTCCTGGGCGGCTTTTTGTTAGGGCTCCCTTTAAAGGGGTCCCTTAAAGGGTTTAGGGTTTAGGGGCGGCTTCCTTGTGGCTTTCTTTAACGGCTCCTTTAAAGGGGTCCCTTAAAGGGTTTAGGGTTTAGGGCTCCTGGGTTTTTTTAGGGCTCCCTTTAACGGGGTCCCTGAGAGGAAGCCTTGAAGGATCCCTTTAAAGGAGCCCTTGAAGGCTCTTTTAAAGCGTACCCTAGGGTTCTGTTAATGGGGTCCGTTTTTAAAGGGTGAGGGTTCTAGTAGTCTAGAGCTCGTTTGAGGGTTCCTTTAAGGGTGGAGGAGTTTGGGGGTTTAGGGTTGAAGGGCTAGCTAAGGCTTTTTCAGGGCTCCTTGAGGGGTTCTGTGTGATGGTACACTGTAAAGTGTGAGAGCTTTCGGGTTCGAGGGGTTTCGGTGTTAGGGGTTTTAGGGCTTCAGGGTTTCCAGGTTCCTTTAAGGTTCATATAAGGGCTCCTTAAAAGGATTCCTTTGAGGGTTCGATCAAGGGCTTCCCAAACGGCTTCCTTGGCTCAAAGCTGGTTGGGGTGTAGCTTGGTTTTTCTAGTGTTTGGGTGTTAGGGTCGGGTGTAGGGGTTTTCAGGAGGGTTCTAGGGCTTGAGGGTTGTAGCGTTTCAGGGCTTTGGGTTGAGGCCTTTA
This sequence comes from Symbiodinium sp. clade A Y106, assembly GCA_003297005.1. Taxonomy (NCBI): domain Eukaryota; class Dinophyceae; order Suessiales; family Symbiodiniaceae; genus Symbiodinium; species Symbiodinium sp. clade A. The sequence goes on along the minus strand of BGNK01000796.1, from coordinate 164,479 downwards.
TAAGGGCTTCGCAACTTATCGTAACAAGGTACCTGTGCGTCCACCCATCCCAGCCTCGACAACCGCTTCCGCACTACCCACTCCCGGTATAGGGTTTAGGGTTTGAGTTGTTTAGGGGCCCCTAAACCCTAAACCCTAAACGCCTGAACCCTTAAACCCCTAAACCAAACTTCAGGGGCTTTCGGTCCATAGACCTTCCAAAACCTGGGGTTTAAGGTTCAGGGTTTTAGGGATTGGGGCTTCTAAGCTTCGAGGTTTTCCGTGTGACTGGCTACGAGTTTAGCTTTTGTTTAAAGGGGGGGGTTTGAAGCAAAAGCCCGAAAGTTGGAACCCGAATGCGATGATCTTCATCTCCTTAATGTTAAGTAGAGGGAATCCCGGCATTTCTGCGGTTGAAAGCTCTTAGGTGCACCATATCAGGTTTGAAGTGTTTAGGGTTTACTGGAGGGTTTGGGGGCTCGTGGATTTCCGTTGTTCTGCTTTTTTCGTTTTTCAGCATTCCAGTTTTGTTGGGGTGTAATAAAGGAACCTGATTAAGAAACCTTGGGCCTGTATTAGGGTTCCTTATATGAATCCTAATATGTTGGGGTTATAGGGCCAGGGTTTCTTAATCAGGTTCCTACATTAGTGCTTTGGGCCGGTTTTTTCAAGGGGGTTTAAAGTTCAAGCGAGAGTTCGAAAGATCCTCAGGGATTGGCGTTGTCTGAGAGTTTGGGGGTTCGGTTTGAGGTTTTGAGGCTTCAGGGTGGAGAGTTGAGGGGTACCTGGAGTTCAAGATTTGGCTTAAGGGTTTAGGTGTTGGGGTTTAGGATTAGGGGTTTAGGAATTTCGGTTNTTTGAGGTTTTGAGGCTTCAGGGTGGAGAGTTGAGGGGTACCTGGAGTTCAAGATTTGGCTTAAGGGTTTAGGTGTTGGGGTTTAGGATTAGGGGTTTAGGAATTTCGGTTTCGGATTACGGTTACGGGTTTAGGAGTTTCGGCTTCGAGGATCTGTTTGCCTGTTTTGTTTGGTGGTCTCTGGGTTCCTACAGAGGGATCCCGCTACTTCTTAATATAGGAGCCTACATAGTTACCAATACTACTTTGGGGTTCCTTAATATAAGTTTAGTATAATATACACCAAAACCCTATTCTACTTGTTAAGGCCCCCCCCTATAGTACCTGTCTAGGGCTAAGGGCAAGAATCTACCTTTTCATGCTTCCTCACGAAGATTTCCCTATGTTCCTTTCAACGGTAGGTCTCCTGCGCTATAGGTAGGGGTTGGGAGTGTTTACGATGAGCTGCAGGTTCTGCTGGTCCTCTTGCTGCTCATCTGCGCTTTGGGTGTTGTCGAGCTCGTGAATCAGAAGCTGGGCTCTCGTGAGGGGACATAACTCTTCGTTTTATTCAAAAGGGAAGTGTTTTGGTTATTGTATATAGGTATGTAGAGAATGAAATGTACCATGTGAAATAATCTGCATGTAGGATTATGTCGTAGGCTAACTTATGTATATCGGAAGGTACCGTACTTGAACTAGCTTCATTTACCTTTCAACCCCCTATCAGACCGTACTAAACACCGCATAAAATTTGTTGAACCTTTACAGGGGCATTGCAAAACCTGGTTCAACGTTGCAGCGCCCTTATAAAAGCCTTTCTAACGATTCCCAGAGACTCCAATATCTTTGAGTTAAGGAATATACCTTAAGTTATAGTAGGATCCCTAGTATGATTTACGGTATGTTCCTTCATCAAGGGATCTTGGAGTCTCTGGGTTGAACAAACCTTGAGCAGCTAGCTGCTAACCGTCAGAAAGAATGCAGGAAGTTCCGGTTCGAGCCCCTCTATGCCAACTACGAGGAGGTCACGAAGTCCTGCAGCCCCACTTTTGGCATGCCGGAGGCTCTTCGATTAGGCGGGTGTGGGTCAGGGNGCCCCTCTATGCCAACTACGAGGAGGTCACGAAGTCCTGCAGCCCCACTTTTGGCATGCCGGAGGCTCTTCGATTAGGCGGGTGTGGGTCAGGGTGTGCATGGTTCGGGAGACGAGATTTTCAAGCACGTTTGAAGCCCTGAAAAGAAGCCAATACGCTGACGCCGCCCTGAGGCCCAAACTCAAACACCCCGATACTCCAAACCTCCACGTCATTTCATACTTGGGTTCAGGGTTTAGGGTTTCTGTAAATCTGTAAAGGTTCTATAGGCTCTAGGGTTTAGGGTTATACGTGGGGGTTATAAGTAGGCTAGCCTTTGTTAGAACTGATGTTACTAGGGGCTAGGGGGCGTAGAACCCCACTGAAAAACTACCCATGAGCCCCCAAGTCAGACACCAAAACCGGACATAGTGCTGATGGACAAAATCCTGCATTACCCATTATAAGGAATATACCATAATTCCTATAGTTTAGGGTCCTTAAGGTAATGCAGGATTTTGTCCATCAGCCGTAGAGATCCTCGAGCCTCCAAGCAGCGTAGAAGGATACCGCATAGCCGCTTTCTGGTTAGTGTCTTTCAGGGTGCTGGTGGTGTTGCGATTTTAGATCTTGCTTTTGACTTTCTGTTGGTGCTAGGCTTTCTGGGAGTTTTTGGTTTTGTGGTTGAAGTTTCAGGGCTTTGACGATCTAATCGGGGATGTTGCAGGGCAACCTACCTTTTTCAAGGATGATCACAAGAAGGAGCCCGAACCCTGCAGGGAAACCCAAAAAGGATGTCAAGATGCTAGTGTAGGAACCTGCTTAAGAAACCCTGGGCCTGTAACCCCGAGATGGTAGGATTCATACAAGGAGCCCTCATAAAGGCCCCAAGGTTGCTTAATCAAGTTCCTACATCAGGGTCCTAAATCCGAACCTTGAACCAATTGAACGCTGGTCAGGTGGCATCGTCTCCTATTTCACTCAGGAGGGCGGGTCGGTTGGGCTCAGCTCGCTGTGGCCGCGGATTCTGAGCTGCTGTTTAAGAGCTTGGTTTTGATTGNAACGCTGGTCAGGTGGCATCGTCTCCTATTTCACTCAGGAGGGCGGGTCGGTTGGGCTCAGCTCGCTGTGGCCGCGGATTCTGAGCTGCTGTTTAAGAGCTTGGTTTTGATTGAAAGACTGGGACATTATCGCAAAGACCACCGCTTTCGATACATAGGAAACGGTATGCGTGATGAACTGGCACCCTAAACCCCAAAGCCCAAATCAAAAATCCTGAACCCTAAACCCTATATAAACCGCTAAGCAAGAGCCAAGGATTGCGAATGCGACCCGGGCCAACCACCAAGCTTTCGCGACGCTGGCCGGCGACTTTGGCTTGAGGGGTGTTCGGATCTAGTGCGTTCGGGTTCGGGGTTAGGGCTTGGGCCAGTTAGGGTTTATGGTTTAGGGCTTTAGGGGTTTAGGGGTTAGGGCTTAGAGTTTAGGGTGGAGGGTTTGGGGTTTTAGGTTTCGGGGCTCTTCCAGGAAGGCCTCCTTTTTTTAGAAAACCTCGAAGGGCTCCCTCAAGTGGGTAGTTGTAAAAATTAGGGTCCTTGTTTGGGTCTGGGCACCCTAAATATTAGGTGCTGTAGTATAATAAGGACCCAAAAAGGGACCATAATTTTGACAACCAAGTGTTCCTTTCAGGCCACGAAAGCATGCCTTTGAGGGCTCTTCCATGTTCGCCGAGGCTGCGGAGTTTTGCATTTACTATAGATCCCTATTATGGTAACTTAAGTTAAATCCATTAACCCCTAAACCCTTATAGAACCCTTAATGGATCCCTATTATACTTAAAGGTTTGGAGTTTAGGGTTCTTCGAGGAAAGGCCTGAAAACACCTAAACTCCAAAGGAGCTTCCAAACCCCAGAACACTGTAGGACTTTAGGGTTTAGGGTTCGGAGNTCTTCGAGGAAAGGCCTGAAAACACCTAAACTCCAAAGGAGCTTCCAAACCCCAGAACACTGTAGGACTTTAGGGTTTAGGGTTCGGAGTCTTTCAAGGTTTACGGATTTAGGCTTGAGTGTTTGGGGGTCGAAGTTGAGAGTATTCCTTCCGTTTAGGGTGTACTAGTACCCTTATAGATCCCTTATAGTAGCCCTCATAGACCCCTTAAAAGGAACCCTATTACTTCGCACTGAGGTGTGCCCTACAAGCAGATCACGTGGGGGCATCGGCGTTGTGGCAAAATGAGGGCTGTTGCTGAGGCTTTGAAGTGTCCCTGGGTGCTTGCAAATAAGCTTTAGATAAGAGTAAGACGTAACTAGAGTAATATTGTATGCGCAAATGCAAAAACTGGATGGATAAACAAGGCGTGTGTGTGTGTGTGAGTACATATATATGTGTATATATATATATATAGATACATATGTATCTGAAGAAGTATCTGCACGTTGCACGTTTTTCTCTGTCACTGTCTCTCGCTCGACAGTATAGTTCCTTTTCTTTCCCTTCTGAAAATCCAGTTCCTCAGCAAGAGCCCAGGTATCCCTCCTGGTGCGTGGCTTTTCTTCATTGATGCCGACGCTGCCTTCCGAGCCCAGACGGAGCCTTGCACCGCCAGGGANTCCCTTCTGAAAATCCAGTTCCTCAGCAAGAGCCCAGGTATCCCTCCTGGTGCGTGGCTTTTCTTCATTGATGCCGACGCTGCCTTCCGAGCCCAGACGGAGCCTTGCACCGCCAGGGATCCGCTGTCGCCGGCCCCGATGCACTGTGATGCCTTGCCCTGGCATGAGAACCTCAGTAGAAAAAGGAACCTGTCTCAGGATTTCAAGTTTAGGGTTGTAAGCGTTTTCAAGTAGTACATGATGATATCTTGGTTCAGAGGTTAACCTTAAGTTTAAGTTCCGTAGTGAACTGGGCAAGTAAGGAACGGAACCGACGCAAGAGGGTTGGGCACGGCTCGGTGTGCCACAGCGGTGAAGGCCATGGCCTCATTTCATGCCACCATCTTCCGTGACAGGCACAGGGACCCGAGCCTCCTGAACCTCGGCTCTTGTTATGGGTTTGGGTTTTGGGGATTTGATTTAGGGATTTTGGCTCTTGTTATGGGTTTAGGGTTTAGGGATTTGACTTAGGGATTTCGGACTCAAGGTTTAGGATTGGCAAGGAGCTGTAGTTTCAACCGGCATAATCACGGAAGCATCTTCCACCCTCAACCAGCCCTAGGCCT